>PVIR01004237.1:6764-80651 GCA_004026965.1 Petromus typicus | reverse complement strand
AAATAAGATACTTTCATGACAAAGAACACCTGAAAAACTTCACAAATACAAAACCCGTGCTCCAAAACATTTTAAAGAATATCTTGGAGAAAAATAAGGAAAGTTACAAATCCATGAGACCTAACCGAGTCAACCCATGGGACCAAATAAGAAACTGATGGGGAAAGGGCAAAAGCAGAATAACACAGCCAAGAACAGGAAAACATGGCAGCACTAAATTTACCTATATCAGTCATAACCATTAATGTAAATGGACTCAACGCACCAATTAAGAGATGCAGACTGGCAGAGTGGATCAAAAAACAAGATCCTACAATCTGCTGTATACAAGAAACACACCTAATTCAGAAAGAAACCCATGGACTAAAAGTAAAGGGATGGAAAACAATACTCCATGCAACAGGAAACAGCAAGAAAGCAGGAGTGGTGATTTTATTTGCAGACAAAATAGACTTCAAGCCAAAACTGATAAAGAGAGATAAAGATGGACACTATCTTTTAGTTCAGGGAAAAATCCAAGAGACAGAAATCACAATCTTAAATATCTATGCTCCAAATTCTAATGCACCCAGCTATATAAAACAACTATTAATGGACTTGAAAAACCAGATAAACTCCAATACAGTAATAGTAGGGGACCTCAATACCCCACTGTCACAAAGAGACAGATCGACTGGACAAAAAGTCACTAAGGAAATCCTTGAGCTCAACCAGACTCTTCAGCAAATGGACTTAATGGATGCCTACAGAGTACTTCACCCCACAAAGTCAGAACTTACATTCTTCTCAGCTGCTCATGGATCATTCTCCAAAATAGACCATGTGCTCGTTCACAGAACAGGTGTAAGCAAATATAAAGAGATTGAAGTTATCCCTTGTATACTGTCAGACCATAGTGCCCTGAAATTGGAGCTAAATAGCAAAGGAAAGCCCAGGATCTTCACAAACACATGGAAACTGAACAACATTCTGCTGACCAACCAATGGGTCACAGAAGAAACTAGAGAAGAAATTGAGCAGTTCTTACAACTAAACAGTAACCCCAGTACAACATACAGAAATTTATGGGACACAATGAAAGCAGTTCTACGAGGAAAATTCATAGCAGTGAAAGCCTACATCCAGAAAATGAAGCAAGCTCAAATAAACAATTTAATGCTGAACCTCAAGTGACTAGAGAAGAGAAAAACAAACCCAAAGGTCGCACTAGGCAAGAAATTATAAGGATCAGGGCAGAAATTCATGCAATAGAAACCAAGAGAACGGTTCAAAAATCAATGAATCCAAAAGTTGGTTCTTTGAGAGGATAAACAAAATTGATAGACCCTTAGCCAACCTCATTAAACAAAGGAAGGAAAAGGCTCATATTTATGCTATTAGAAATGAGAACGGGGAAATTACTACCGACCCAGAGGATAATAAACACCTACTTTGAAAATTTATACTTCAATAAAATGGAAAATGTAGGAGAAATGGATAGATTTCTAGACACATATGAACTCCTAAAGCTAAATAAAGAAGATATAGAAATGTTAAATGCCCCAATAACAATCTGTGAAATTGAAAATGTAATTAAAAACTTGCCAACAAAGAAAAGCCCTGGACCTGACGGTTTTACTGCTGAATTCTATAAAACTTTTAAAGAAGAGTTAGTGCCTCTACTTCTAAAACTCTGCAATGAAATTGAAAGGGAAGTTGTACTCCCAAACTCATTCCTGGAAGCAACCATTACCCTGATTCCAAAAGCAGAGAAGGACCTAATCAAAAAAGAGAACTACAGGCCAATATCTCTAATGAATATCGATGCAAAAATCCTTAATAAGATCCTGGCAAACAGAATACAGAGACTCATCAAAAAGATTATACACCCTGACCAAGTTGGATTCATCCCAGGGATGCAAGGATGGTTCCACATACGTAAATCAATAAGTGTTATACACTATATTAACAGGCTTAAGGACAAAAATCATATGGTCATCTCAACTGACGCAGAAAAAGCGTTTGACAAAGGACAACACCCATTTATGTTCAAAACTCTACAGAAGATCGGAATAGATGGTCTGTATCTCAAACTAATAAAAGCTATCTAAGAGAAACCTTCAGCCAGTATCATACTAAATGATCAAAAATTGAAACCTTTCACACTAAGATCAGGAACAAGACAAGGGAGTCCTCTCTCACCACTTCTGTTCAATATAGTTCTGGAAGTATTAGCCATAGCAATTAGACAAGAGAAATAAATAAAAGGAATAAAGATTGGAAAAGAAGAAGTTAAATTGTCATTATTTGCTGACGACATAATACTCTATCTAGAGGATCCTAAAAACTCAATTAAAAAACTGCTGGACCTAATCGCCAATTTTAGCCGCGTAGCTGGTTACAAGGTCAGCGTTCAAAAATCAATAGCCTTCGTATACACAAACAGTAGACCCACTGAGATAGAAACTGGAGAGTCAGTCCCTTTCACAATAGCACCCCAAAAATAAAATACCTAGGAATCAATCTAACAAAGGAGGTGAAAGACCTCTACTCTGAAAACTATAGCACTCTGAAAAAGGAGATAGAAGATGATATCAAAAAATGGAAAGACATTCCTTGCTCCTGGGTAGGAAGAATCAATATTGTTAAAATGGCTATACTCCCAAAACTACTCTACACATTCAATGCAATCTTGATTGAAATCCCAATGCATATTTCACAGATCTAGAGAAAAAAATCCAAACTTCATTTGGAATCACAAAAGACCTAGAATAGCCAAAGCAATTCTAAGCAACAGGGACATGGTGGGGGGTATCACAACTCCGAACCTGAAACTATACTATAAAGCCACCATGATAAAAGCTGCATGGTACTGGCAAAGTAACAGACCCGAGGATCAATGGAGTAGACTAGAAGATTGAGAAACTACTCCAGATACACTGAGCCACCTCATCTTTGACAAAGGACCCAAAAACCTCGATGGAGGAAAGATAGCCTCTTTAACAAATGGTGCTGGAAAAACTGGGTTTTAACTTGCCAAAGGCTAAAACTAGATCTAACTCTTTCACCGTGTACCAAGCTAAAATCAAAGTGGATAAGAGACCTAAATATTAAA
The DNA here is from genome assembly GCA_004026965.1 of Petromus typicus. Lineage (NCBI taxonomy): Eukaryota > Metazoa > Chordata > Mammalia > Rodentia > Petromuridae > Petromus > Petromus typicus. The sequence continues at coordinate 77,557 of PVIR01004237.1, read as the reverse complement.
ACAGACACTCTAAACCTTCTGCAAAACAGGTTAGGTAAAACTCTCGAAGACATTGGCTTAGGGAAAGACTTCATGAACAAAACTTCTATAGCACAGGAATTGGCTGAGGAAATCAACAAATGGGACCTCTTTCTTTTAAAAAGCTTCTGCACAGCAAAGGAAACCACGAACAGTGCAAATAGGCAACCAACAACGTGGGAAAAAATCTTTACGAGCTGTTCCTCAGATAAAGGGCTACTATCTAGAATATATAAAGAGCTCAAAAAAATCAACCCACCCAAATTTAATGACCCAATTCAAAAATGGGCATCTAAAATGAACAGATATTTTTCAGAGGAAGAAGTAAGAGCAGCTAAGAAGCATATGAAGAAATGTTCAACATCATTAGTCATTCGAGAGATGCAGATGAAAACAACATTGAGATTTCATCTCACTCTACAAAGAATGGCTGCTGTTTCAGAATTAGCCAGCAACAAATGTTGGCGAGGCTGCGGAGAAGAAGGAACCCTCCTCCACTGTTGGTGGGAATGTAGACTCGTACAACCCCTGTGGAGATCAGTTTGGAGATTCCTCAAAAAGCTAGGATTGGAGGTCCCATTTGACCCAGCCATCGCTCTGCTAGATATATACAAAAAAGAATTTAAAAACTCATATCACAGTGACATATGTGCACCCATGTTTATAGCAGCTCAGTTTGTGATTGCTATATCTTGGAAATAACCCAAGTGTCCATCAACTGGAGACTGGATAAAAAAGCTGTGCTTCTTCTACAGATGGAGTATTACTCTGCCATAAAAAATGATAAGCTTCAATCATGGACATACCTTGAGGATATCCTCATTAAGTGAAATAAATAGGGCACAGATAGGTACATATCGCATCATTTCTCTGGTATGAGAAAATAAGGATGTAAATGAGTCCTAGAATTGTATGTTATATATTGTGCAATAGAAAATGCTCAATGTAAAATAGGGTGAAGGGGGAAAAATGATGAGATTGTAACAAAAAAGTAAGGAAACAAATTTTATGTATATGGGGGGGCAGTAGGGTGAGTAGGTCTATGGGATAAAATGAGAATTAAGTTGTGTCTTATACTGGTACAAATCCCCATTATGGAGTGCAATCATGATGCATATATGTAATGTACCAATAAAGATTAAAAAATTTAAAAAATCTGGTAGACAAAGTGTGATAGAAAAGTAGTTAATACATAGAATTTAAAAGTTAATTACAGTGTCACTAATTCCTCTCAAAATACATCCCACTGCTTCAGACACGCATATCCCACCAGGTGTGCCACTTTCTGAGGCGGTTCTGGAAGTCCTTTTATGTGAGTGTCTTTAGTTGTACTGTCACAGAAGCCTCGAGGTTTTGAATTAGCTGAAGGCTTTGATCTGTCACAGTCCTTTTCACTCTAGGGAAAAGCCAGAAGTCACCAGTGCCAGATCTGGTACATAAGGTGGGCAAGGACACACCGTACTGTCTTTACAAGCCTGATTTTCTCTTGGATGGCACTTGACAGCAACATTCACATTTTTAGATCTAGGTTGTTCATTTCAGCCAAACATCATCAGTGACTAGTTCCAAAGGGTGTTCTGTGTTTCACAATTACTTGTATGCCAGTTTTAGTAGCTACTTTTGAGGGAATACAGTACCTACAGAAATTTCTACTGAGTAACTTCTGTGAAAGTGAGATAAAAATTAAATACAGGGTGAACAGTATTATCCTATACTCTTCTTACCTTAGAACTGCACACAGCTATGTTAGCAGGGAGCTGGGAAAATTGTTGCAACTCAAATACATCACGCGTCGCCCATCGGCTCATGTGGTTTTCAGCTTTGCTTGATCCAATCACATTCTGGTTTGAGTGAACGTACGCCACTTCCTGAACACCATCTGGGAGGTAATTGGTATTTATTAGGTGAAGGAGCAATATGAAGCTATATGGTTTCATGTGTGCTTTAAAATCACTAGCACCACATTAAAATAGGTTATTTGTGCTTCAGTTTTGATGATAAAGTAGTTTTCAAAGAATTCTGTTTGGCAGTGGTGGGAATCAAACCCACAGCATGAGAGAGAGGTAAGAGCTATGCCACGGAGCTGTACCCCCACCCTACTGCTATATTTTTAATCCTCAAAAGAAAACATTTCATTTGTATGTTAGTGTCATGATATTCTTTAAATATATTGGTCTAGGACATCCTGGAAATGACTCTTTCCTCTCACCAGTACGAGAACTGCTGATCATACTCAATCACATGTGAACACAGTTACTCCAATTAAAAGAGCAAGTAAAAAACATTTCACTTAGATTTCAAAACACCGGGCAGTATGTATGTGCACAGTTTTAAGACTCCTCAAAATATTCTTCTGGTCGATAACAATCTTTAAATTTAAGTGTGAAATGGGGGTTCTGGGAATTAAAAAGTGACGCTTGAGAGTTCTATCAATTAGTGTTCTTTGTTAATTAAAATAAAGCTTCCTAACCAAAGGAGTAATGCTGACCTTATCCGTTATTTAAATCTGTCCCTATGGACAGTGATAGAAATGGAGTGCAGACTAGTGACTAGGGGGTGCCTTTTAGTTGGCTTAGCTCAGTTTTATTATTTGTGTTGTGTCTTTCTTATGCATATGCTCAGAGAATGTCAAGATGGGAGCTCTTTCGGAATATGAAAAAAAATCAACTTATGGCTTTTATCTAAGAGATTTTAAAAATGGCTATTTTTTATTGCTTTGCTTTTAGGTGCCTATAAATTACTTTAGATTTGTGGTCATAAAAGAGGAGGCTAGCCATGAGACCTGTCAAAGCTTGCTCCAACAGTACTGGCAGCGCACCTCAATCCTGAACCCAGCCCTCGGGTTGGCTCAGTTCTCTCAACCAGAAAGAGTCACTCATTAAACTGAAGACGCTGTAATGTAAGGAGGGTCAAAGAACTAGGAAAATATTTTCAGTGCATCTCAAACACCAGGTAGTATGTGTGACACAGATTCAAAACTCCCAAAAGGATTCCTCTGCTAGAAAATTTAACTCAGATTTTTCTTAATTTCTATGGCATATTTTATGGATTATTCAAAACAGCATTAGTTCTAAAGTACTGTCACCTTTTGCCAAGAAAAAAATAAAACACCAAATTAATTGTTTAAAATGCAGTTTGTACAATAAATCCTCAACCTAATGTCTCACTGCAGCACAAATAAAAGATAACCCGGTGCTTAGTTATAGTGATACCAAAATATGTATAACAATGAACTTTTAAATGAGACTGTTGACAATAAAAGAAAGTTTGATGTATAAATAAACACAAAATGAACAAAATATCTCTGCTTTTATATTAGCTCCCTTCAAATAGTCTTTTGGGAACAGGCCAGGTACTGAAAGTAATGCTATTCTTAAAAATCAATGAACAGATTCTGGGCAGGGATTGGCGGCCAGAGAAGCAGTTTTTCAGTTTCTCTGAATCCCCACCTGCAAAGAGCGCCTGAAAAGCAAACCCAAACATCCATACACCTCACAGCAAAACTAGATGGGAAGATAGCTCCATGAGCCCTAAAATACAGGCAGGCAGGGACTGGACTACCCACCAACAGGTACAGACTCTGCGTGGTTTCAGGGTGTCTGCAAAGGAGAAGGAAGCTCCAGAATGGCACCTGATGGGCCGAAGAACAAAGTACCCTAGGACAGCTGACAGGTATTTGTTGGAAAGCACGCCATGCCAGCCAGAGGGAGCAGCTGCACTTGGGCAAGTGTCCTGCTCCGCAGCACAGAGGGGGTCCAGAGCTGCAGGAAGAAGACATGGGAACTGCGGCACACCACCTGCTGGGAGCTCCCCAGACTCACTTGCCAGGGCTTCTGTCCAGACCAAACACAACGAAGAGAAACTCCTCAGAGGGACCACAGTGTGCAAGATAGGGGAGGTAACCACTACACGACAGAAATAATTTTGTGTAAAAATAAGCGTGAGAAAGTCTCAAAGTCAAATCTCAAAAGTTATGATGAGAAAAGAAAATAAGCAGCTCAATGAATATCACTGGAAATAAGCCAGGAAGACATGCTCACAAATCAAAACTGTAATTGATTATAAGAACATAAAAGGAGATGTAAATCAGAATTTTAACTCAGAAATGAGTGATGGAACTCAAGAGTTTCAGAAATTCAAGAAATTGGGCCGGGGATTTAGCTCAATGGTTCCGGCGCCTATCTTGCAAGCGCAAGGACCCGGGTTCAATCCCCGGTAACCACATACCTATACTGGGTGTGGAGACTCACGTCCAGCAACAACCAGTACCGCATACCACAGTGCCGGGCGTGGTGGCTCACGCCTGTAATCCCAGCACTCGGGAGGCAGAGGCAGGAGGATTGCTGTGATGAGTTTGAGGCTGAGCTCAGAGCCAGCCTGAACTACAAAGTGAGACCCTGTCTCAAAAAACCTAAAAAAAAAAAAGAAATTCAAGAAATTATTTCAGAAATAAAGGCTGAACTAGAAGGAGCTAAGTGGAAATGAACACAACAGAGAATGTCAAGTGAAACAGAAGGAAATTTCAAATAAGCAGAAAGGGATGAAATGGATTTAAGGCAAATTCTGAGCAGCAGTGAAGCTAATCAAACAATGAATAATAGAGTCCCTGAAAATGAAAGCCAAAGAAAAAAGTAGTAACACTGTACAAGAAAGCTTTCCTGAAGTGACAGCCACAGGAGAATACTGATACAGAATAACCCATACTGAGATACAATCTAGCAGAAATACAGTAGACCTTCAAGTTACAACCAGCCTGACATCTGAACAACTTGGGTTACAATCACAATTTGAGTTTTAACTTACAATCAAAACCTTGAGTTACAATCTGAATACTTCCTGTTGTACTTCAAGATGGTCTCCAATGTAGATTCAACCCTTAAAGAGCTCTGGAAGAGACATTACAATATCCTTTCTTGTGTGGGGTTGAGAAATGCTGGGCCAGTGTCTCTCTAAGGACAAAGAGCTCTGCCTGTACACAGGAAAGGGAATTTTCAGCTGTGCAGAGGAGGCTGGACTTTCAATTGACCAACTTGAGTTGCAATTAGTGACTGTAACAATGTGAACTTAGTTCATCAGTCAAGGATCCATGATACTAGACAACAATGGAAAAGGAAAAGAATTCCTCAACCATGGAGGGAAGGGTATGAAGACATGTGACATTAACGGTTTATACCAGAAGAAAATGAGGAGATTTTTAAGATACTCTATAGAAGGAGTGTGAACTGAAGGTTTCCTATCTAACAAAACAGACTTTTAGGTATAAAGGCATGAACTATTATCACAATAATCTAAGGAAAAAATGTCATTCCCAGGAACATTTCTTGAGAAATTTAGTAAAGAACAATTTTCAGAAAACTAAAATTACCAGAAAAACACTGATAGAAAGGATTAAGTTTAGAGTTAATCCTCTGCAAACCCAAGGGAAGGGGAGGAGTATATATCATATCAGTATCTCTGACACAATATATCCATTTTGAAAATGGAAAGAAATGGGAGAATATATGAAAAGAACAATCAAATTGAAATGTCTCCAGTAATTGTATCATAAGATTATTGCTGTTTTATTCTTAGTCTGTTGTATAATGTATAACATACAAACAGTCATGAGACATTATAATTAAGTCATTTCCTATATGTTGGTAAATGGAAACCAAATGAATGAAACAGCATTTAAATATAAGATAGACAAGGTTAATCAAAAGCTCTACGTTCTCAAGTATCATTATGAATATGAAAGTACAGATATAAGTTCATGAGATAATTTATCACAATCACATATAAATACCTATTTATATTCCTACACAAATAATGTGTTCATATATGTATTCATAAAATGTATGTCTAAGCATAAATACATACAAAAATCTATTTAAAAGTTCCAGAGATAATAACCAAGCCAGGTAATGATCAATCCTAGCACCAGACTGTGGTCTTCAAAGACACTTTCTCATGAAAAGAAACCCACGGCTTCTTAGAGAAATGACTAAGTCCAGATCTGGGGCAGAAAATGGATGACTTAATTCTAGAATATCCTTGTAATACTAGATAACAAAGAAAATTTGCCAAAAGATTTTAGGAACCAAATGCTTGTGTCAAATGGCTCACACTGGCCAAAGATGGGCTAAATGAACCATAATAATAATACTAACCAAAATAGATTGAGAACATTAAGTGTGCTTGAGTCAATTAATAATGACTAAGATAAGAATAGGTCCTCATTGAAGGCTGATATAGAACCAATTTACTATATTGCAAACTGGTAAATAAAGGAAGGAAGGAAGCATTTTCTATTCCTTTCCTATATGAATCATATACAAGATAACCAATAGCTGATGTTAGTAAACATTTAAAGAAGCATTCTAACTAATAAAAAAGAAATGATAGGAGCAGCAAATATCATTTTACCACACCACATAGACACATGGACATACAGACAGTCATTAAGCATAAATAGTTGCTAAGATTATAAAGAGAGAGCAGAGCAACATTTTGTATCTCCTACAGTCTTACCTAACACTAGTTTTTGTCTTGCCAAAGGAAATAAACCTGATTCTGATGCAGCGGAAGCCTACTGCTCGTTTGCACGTAACACAGAGGACGGAGGAACATGCTCAAATGCACAGAGAACAGAATACAACTGGCAAAATGCAAACTGAGGGGACAGTGCAGATGGCCCAGGTGCTTCAAGTGGTAAACTGTAAAGCAATGAAGGGGACAGGAGAGCATTTCTACACATTTAAATACTAAAAATTTTTTAGGATTTTTTTTTTGGTGGTACTGGGGATTGAACTTGGGCCTTTCTGCTTCCAAGGTAGGCACAGTACCACTTGAGCCAAATCCCCTAAGTTTTTAAAAATAGGATCTGAGGGCTAGGGATTTACCTCAGTGGTTCTGGTGCCTGCCTTGAACTGCAAGGGCCCAGGGTTTGATCCCCAGTAACCATATACAACAATGCTGGGCATGGAGACTCACGCCCATCAGCAGTCTGTACCACAGGGCCAGGTGTGGTGGCTCACGCCTGTAATCCCAGCACTCGGGAGGCAGAGGCAGGAGGATTGCTGTGATGTGAGTTGGAGGCTGAGCTCCGGGCCAGCCTGAACCACAAAGTGAGACCCTGTCTCAGAAAAAAAGGGGGGGGGGGTCTGACTAAACTACAGATGCATATTTGTGTGACAAAACCATGCCTTGAGCACACTTTTGAATTTGGAACGATTGGTACTTATGGGACAGAAAGGCTGACTCAGATGTGGCATGTGGAGAAAATTCTGGAGATGGCAGGGCTTTCTCTCTGGCTGGTTTTCCTTCATTCTGTCATCTATTCCCTTCCTTATTTGTACCTCAGTGGAACATCTTGATCATTGAGCTATTTTACAAGCTAATTTAACAATCTTTCACAGGGCACAGCTGAAGAATGTGTCTGCAGTTACCTAAAAGCTTATCCATTGATTCATGCGTCTGCTCCCGAGGTACGAAAGTGCTACTTTTTTTCTCATAGCGAGGTGACTTTGAAGAGAAACTGCTTCTCCCTTTCAAGGTTTTTGCTCTGTGACGGTGTTTAGAGAAACAGAGGTGAGGGGCGGATAAATCATCATCTGAGGAAGAAAACTCGTCAATACACTGAGAGTCACAGTCTTCACGTGTCTTTCTCTTAAACTTCACTGAATGAGTCGCTCTTTGCTTTCTTACTCTTGACTTTGGGGAGATGTCCACATCATCAGATTCATCACTAATATCGCTCGTGCTTTTTCTTTTCATAACAGACTTCCGGGTCATCCCTTCATTACTTAAGTTTTTTGAAATTAATTCATTTCCTCTCTCATCAGTCTTTCTACCATCACCATTATTTCTCATTTTTACAGGGTCTTCTGTGTGAGAATCTTCAAATCCATTTAGGGGCAGCTTCAGCCTTATTCGATTGTTGGGGACTCTCTGCGTTGTGTACTGAGTGGGAAAAATTATGTCACTATCTTCTGATTCTGTGCCACTTTGTGAAATGCAAGGATGTCCAGCTGTAGTTTCAAAATTTTTCTCATCATCAGACTTAGAAACAACATTCTGTCCTAACATCTCTCTTTTATTAGAAACACATTTTTCATTGGAACTTGGTGTGCTATCCGGGTGCTGATGTTCTGGAGTACCAACAATGTCCTGAGTCTGCTGACAGCCAGTGTCTCTGGCTTCTGCAGTGAGGCATGTGGGCTGCTCGTCCAAACTCTCCTCCGCAGAGGTTGAGTGTCTGTGGCTCTCCTCAACTGCTTTCCATGTTGTCTCAAATAATTTAGAGAAACCACACTGGAATAAGGTAAGCTGTCCTGAAGAAGCTGAAACTTTGCTTGAGTCAGATGTTCTTTGTTTAGTGGCCTTTACTCTTGGGGTTCCCACGGATTCATCTTCACTGAAGTCGCTGCAGAGATCACTTCCTTTTGCTGGTCCTAGTCGTCCTCTGGCTTCTGGACAGGCAGACTCTTTAGGCTATGTAAGAAGCAATGACAGAAACAGGAGAAAACATCACAATAATGTTACTGACCCTATCACATAGGAGGGAAACTGATTTTGATCAGATCACTTAGATTTAAGACTTGTTTTTTTTCTAAATGTGCATCTATAATGAGTGTAAAGAATTTATTATTAGAATCTGGTATAGTACAGTTGCATCTCCTTCCAAAACAAATAAAAGTTCAACCCGGAGGACTTCATGATCAAATCATTTTAGGGAAAGCACAGTTGAGGTGATCAACTTATAAGATGAAGAGGTCCACAATTCTAGCATCAAAAGTGAAAGGCATTCTACTCATTGCTTAAAAATTATTAGTATTTTCTGAGTCAAGCAGATAATTCTAATCATGCTTGAAGAACAATACAAATTTACAAGTTAAAGTAAAGAATTTACAGCTGCAAGGCCAGAGATTTAGCTCAGTGATTCCTGCCTGCCTTGCAAGCGTAAAGGCCCAAGTTAGATCCTGGGAACCACATACAACAATGCTGGGTATGGGAAGACAACCACCAGCAATCAGACCCACATACCAGAGTGCCAGGTGTGGTGGCTCATGCCTGTAATCCCAGCAGAGGCAGGAGGACTGCTGTGAGTTCAAGGCTGAGCTCAGAGCCACCCTGAACTACAAAAGCAAGACAACTGTCTCAAAAAAAAAAGAATTTATAGCTGCCAAGTGGATCAAATTGATTAAAAATAAATCTAACAGGATCTTAATCATAAGAAAATAATTCTGAAGTAAAATTTACTACATATTTAAGCCCAATATTTTTTTATCACAGTCATCAGAGTAAAATCTATCTTCAGTTTTCCATAACTGAGGCTTTGTTAAAAAAAACCTCCGGGAAAGTGTTATCTCATATTTCTGCCAACATTTGATATATTTCTGTAAATTTAAAACAACGTTAATTTCAAATTCAAGATCACTGGGCTAGGATAAATTTAAAGTTCAGTCTGTTATGGCTTATATCTAAATGTACCCCAAAAGCTCCATGGGGTAGTTTTTCAGAGGTGGCTAGATCCAGGCTGTATGATGCTGGGATTACGGGTGCTCCCTACCAGCTATGAACGCTATCTGCCCTTAGGGTAAAATATAAATGTCAAAGAAGGTTGCTGTGTGGGCCTGGGATGTAGCTCAGTGGCACCGGGTGAGGTCCTGAGACCCATCCCTGGTAACCATGAACAAAGAAACAAACAAACAAAATAAATAAATAAATACCTAAACAACATATTTAACACATTAAAAAGGGGGCTGCTGTGGTCACTCGCCACTTGTCGCTGCTGCTGTCTGTCCTCTGCTGTGTCCTGCCTGCTCTGCGACGCCCTCCGCCACGCCAACCTTGCTTGGAGCCAGCTGATTATGAACTAAAATGTCTACAAACTGTAAGCCAAAATAAACCTTCCTTCCCTTCACCGTCGTTGTTACTTTTATTGCAACAGTGAAATAAGTCACTAAAACACTCTCTAAAAAAGGAAAGAAAAAACTGGTCACAATAAGAAAAACCTGCCACATACATATTTTACCTCTAGAACAATGCTAGGATTCTGTGATAGGTAAGGTAAGCAGCTACTAAATACGACAAGATCAAGGACCCAGATGAAATACAACATCTGCTTTGATTCAGAGAATGACTTTACACAATGATGGTTATTTTTCCATTTAACTTGCCTTTGAGTAAGAAATTATTTATTTGGGTTGGACTGTTCAATTATATGGCGCCTTCAATTTTTGATTTAGAGCTTCATGTGGTTAAAACTGCAGCTAAGATGTAAATGCTGGATGACTGCTCCTGAACTTTCCTTAGAATACGAATATTCAATTAGCATAAATTATTAATGAGAGGACACTGAGTTTTTAAAAGGACTTAAAAAATGTTGTTTTTCTTACACAGAGTGAGAAATACAAGAAAAAGGAAAAGAAACAGAATTGTCCAAATGGGTGTTTTCTAAGGACGATGGACTGCGCATTCTAAGGTGACTTACGGTTCCTAGTTCCTGTGTTAAAGGTCCTTCTTTCAACCATGTTGTGGCTGTCATGATCCCTGCTTCTACTTGGCCTTCTCTCTACAACGTCAGAAAGAAAAAATGCAAATGACTATGTGAAACAGGGAAGAGATAAAAATAACCAAACAAACAACAGCAATGACATGTTAAATCTTGGCACAATAAAAAGAAAACTGAGTGTAGCTTGCTTTAGCATTCTTAATATTATTTCTCAATTTGCTAGTTAAGGAACTCATATACAGTTTTATTCTTAATTATTACCTTAAAATTTACTTTATCAGACACAGGAAACTAACAGAACTTTCTATTAAAGGAACTAGTAGGAGAGGAGTGAAAAAATGTTATCTATCTGCCCAAGAATTGTATCCATCCTAATCATTCCTATGTTATAATTTATAGTATAGTTGCTAATTTATATATTAGCAACATTTCAAACATCACAGACAGTACTGAACATCGGAAAACTTAAATCTAACCTAATCACTGGTATATTTATTATTTGTATTTGTTAAAAAATATTTACAAAGCCCTTAGATATAGCAGACACAAAAATGAAAAAGGTTCAGCCTAAGATAAAACTAAAAATATTACCCTAACTTTTGGGAAAAAGTATTTGCACTTTTAAGCCTTTGGTACAAATAGTTTAAATATTCTAATATTAAGTTTTCTTTTAAAAGGAAATGGATTCTTGCTCTGCTAATATCAGTAGAATAAGGGGAAATAATACCGCTATCACCAAGTTCTAAATGTCCAACTCATGCAAACACAGACACACAAACAGATGGTTCTCGCTACCTGGTGTCCAGCCTGACAAGTGAACGTGTCTCCTACAAATCTCCAGTGAGGAACAGGGCCTTTGTCACACGTTTGGAGGCTACCTCCACGGGACGGGAGCCTCATCCAAGCACTGCCTCTTTCTTCTTAGCACCTACCAAATGGCAACAATTGATGCAATGGGCAGGCCTAAAAATCCTTTCAGTTTGGAGAACTCCTCGGGGGTAGGCAAATGGCAACTTCAGTTTTCAGTTCTGGTGCCATCTGTAACTCTCTCATACCCTGTATTCAATGCATCAGGAAATCCTACCTCGTGCAATTTGCCACAACCATCCAGGACTAACCCACAGTCATTACTGCAGCTTCTTCCTAAATGGCTTCTTGCTTTTGCCCTCTTGTAATCAAACTGTACTAGACTTCTATAATTTTCAGAAGTCAATCTAATGTAAACCTGTTGTGTCTTCTCTTTATAATCCTCCAGGTGCTTTTGTTTCAAAGCGTAAGTCAGAAATGGGTAGCCCCGGCTGTCACCTCATCTCTTGTTCCTATTTGTCCCCCACCAGGCACACTGGCATTCCACTTCAGAGTCAAGTATTGTACTTGCTATAAAAAAAATGCAGAAGCTGACATCACATACTGTACAATAATTCAAATGTTTTCAGGATAGAAATAATGTATACCTTCTTTTTCATCAACTGGTGGCCATCTTGAGCTATTACTGAATGTGCTTGGCATAACATTTCTAATATTGTTTGTCTATTATGTAAATATCCTTTTCTGCCTCCCAGGATGATGGTCTAAGTTCTTCAAGCACAGTGATCAACTTTTTCTGGAAATTTCTGTCTAGTGTTTATTAATTAAATGAAATATATTATGATTGAACTATAATGCTCTGGAAGTTGAGGGAAAGAGCCTAATATTCTCCCCGCTTGGGTTTTTTCATCTATATTTTAAGGAAAGTGAAAGGGGGATTATTCCAGGATTTTATGAAATCCGTATTAATGTCAATTAGAAAAACAGGTTAATATCCTTAGTACTCTGGTATCTGAAAGAATTTAAATATTTTTAAAAAAGATATAAATATCTCATTTGAAAAATAAGAAACATCTGAATGCTGAGGATGAACACAATGGCAGAGTGTGAAATATTAATGTGGAATTTTTATTGGGAACAGAAAACAAAAATTTCTATGAGACATGACAGTACATCTTAGGGAGTATTTGGTAACTTTTAATCAAAGCATTATTGTTTACTTAGATTTTGTAAGTTCTTGACTTTAACAGCTGCTTTCAAAATACTAAACTTCTTTCTACAAGTCTGAAAATGACTTTGGAGGTCATATCTTATACAGGTATCTGTATATGTGTGCACACTATTTATAACTATATACTGGAAAACCTTAGAGGTACAAAGACTTATTTGCTATTTCTCTAAAAGTATAAAGTCCAAGCACTGGCATTTTTGATAAAAGAAACTGAAAATTTCTCAGCAAAGACACCAACAATTATGTTTTAAGATTCCAAGGGACAAAACTGTATTAAAAAAGATCAGAGAACAACTTCACACCTCCAAAATGTCCCTTGTGAGGCAAGAGCCTTGGGATCTTAGTGTAAAGAGGTTACGGGTCCCGAAAAGTTCTCCTCGATGTTCTTTTGATCCTTGAACTGCTTCAAAGTATCTCTTGGCATTTTCACTTCCAACCACCACACAGTGAAGTTGCTAAAACAGAAAAAAACACAAGATATTTCTGAAGTGTTTGTTCCAACAATATGTCAGAATTTCCTGGCATTGCCTGTATATACACAGCTTTTGCTGGAGCAGGCTAAGATCTCCTTAGGGAGGAAATTTTGTTTTAACTTCCCTGGCAGATGTTGCCATTATGGTGAAATATAACAATAATCTGGCCAGTCTTACGGAGGCAGAGATCTTACATTTCCTATTTCGTCTAAGTCAGGATTACATTTCCATGGAATATCCACCTGACAAAATCTTTAATAATGAAAGTGTACACTGGAATATACTTTTCTTCTTAAGGTCACTGAAATAAAAACTTAAAAATGGAAGACGCAGCTGGAGATTCAGCTCAGTGGTTCCAGTGCTTGCACTGCAAGTGTAAGGTCCTAAGTTCAATCCCCTGTATTAAGAAAAAAACAAACAGCTCTAAAGTAAGTATTATATGATAACCACTTTGGTGTCAAACTAACTGTATCTGACTACACTACTACACTATCACTTACCAGTATCTATCTCTGTACAGAAATGTTGCGTCTTTGAAACAATTTTGAGTATAAGAAAGAACATTGACGTGGGACCTTAAGAACATATAGCACCATCTCAGTGTCAACATTAAGGTGCACTTTTCTTGCTGAACATTTTACTAAATGTAATGTAAATCTGATTAACTCCATATACATTTTAAAATATCTGCAGAAAAAATGCACAAAAGGGAAAATAACGGTAATATATTGTCAATAGATTAGTAGTTGAAAAGTTACACTTAACTATTTTATTATCAAACTGATTTGTACTGTAATTAGCTACTCTAAGCAAACAAAAATTTTCTTGTGTGTTTGTGTAAGTGTGTGTATAGTGTATCGCTATGTTCCAAGGGACTGAACCCAGGACCTCATACATGTTAAGCAAGACTGGAGGCAACTATATTTCTAGTCTTTAAATTCTTATTTTTAATACATGTCATTTATGAAATACTACGTGTAACATTTTATTACATTCTCATTTAATCCATGTAACTGTAAGATATGATCTCTACCTCAGAAATAATAAAACTGGAATTTCTCTACTTTAGAAATAAAACAACTGTAGAAAAATGACTTGCCTACCTACCTGTGCCAGCTAAGAAGTGCCAATTCTCAAAGTTGTACTTAGATTTGGCCAAATCAAAAACATAATCTTGCACATGATATATCTTGATTCTTATTCCTGCTTCCATTTTTTCCTTTTTAATCATCACATTTTTTTCTTCCCCTTCTTTACTTCCCCTTGCCCCCCAGCCAGTTCCCCATCTCCTTTGAGCATTTTCTTCCTATTTCACAATACCTGCCATACATTTTGGAACTCAGTTTCTCACACTAGAGAAATGATACGGTATTTATACGTCTGTGTCCTATTTATTTCACTTATGAGTATGGCCTCAAAAGCCTAAAAAGAGATCAAATTCATAGCTACTAGAGGTTATGGCTTCAACCTATCTTTTCAAGAGGAACAGGCACAAATGAACTTCTAACAGAGGCTGTGCTTTTGTTTATGCTCACGAGAAACACAGCTGTGTAATTTTTTTGTGCCTGCCATATCTGTCAAGTTTTGAATCAGGATTCTTCTGTCTCTGTAAAGTAAGTTGGAAGTGTTTTTTCATCTCTATTATCAAAAAGAATGTTAAATGCTGAAGTAATATAGACTAGCATCTTTCTTTGTGGCAAAGTTCTGAATAAAAAGTTTAGTGTCTTTTAATAAAAAAGGGTCACCTTTTCCCCTCATTTGAAGATATTGCCCTGAAACATCCACTATTGCTAACAGGAAGTGAGATGTCCATTTAATTCTAGTACTACTATACATAATAGTTTTTCTTTTCATGCACGTTTATCTGTGGAATTTTTAAGGAGTTTTTAACTTTATCCTTGGTGTTTTAGACTTAAAATACAGTAGAAATGTGACTCCACTTCCTTTCATTCTACTTTGAGTTTAGTGGAGCCAAGTACACCACAGACATTCATATCCTACACATTTCTTCTCTTTTTTTAAGGGTTATGTTCCCCTTATTTTTCTGTTGTTCCCTTCTTCAGACAAAGAAGACTGATCCTGGAACTTCTGAATGTGGATTCCCTTTTTCCTAACTTCTCTTACATGTGTTTTAGCTCTGTCTTTTTGCTCTGTAGATAGAAGAGTTCTTTAGCCTTTTCTTTTAGATAAGAAGTCTGCTCTGGGCTACTCGGTCTATCTCAGGAGGTTTCTATTTTCTGAATCTCTCTAATGTATTCTTTTTCTAGTAGTCTATTCTTGTTTAGTGGAAGCTACCGCTTCATTTAAACTTTGAAAATAACTATATTTCTTGAAAAATGTATTTATTTTCTTTTGTTTTTTTCTGATTTTTTTTTGTTTTGTTTTTTTGGTTTTTTTTTTTTTCCACAACTGTCTGTCTCAGTTTCCTACAAACTCCCCTAACAACTTATCATATTTTCTCATAGTTCTGGACGCCAGATGTCTGAAATCAGTATCGCTGAATTGAAATCAAGGTGCTGACACAGCCATACTCCACCTGGAGGCTCAAGGGGTGGGTCTACTCCTTGTCTCTTCCAGCTTCTACAGGCTGCTCCAGCTCTTCAGGTTGTGAATAGACCATTCAATTTCTGCCTCTCTGGTTACACTGCATCCTTCTCTCCTGTCTGTGTCAAATTTTCCTCTGCCTCTTTCTTGTAAGAATATCTGTGAACCACCCCAGATAATCTCCCCATCCAAAGTCCTTAATTTAATCACATCTGCAAAAACTTTTTCAAGGAAAGTTTCAGGGCCTAGGATTTAGTAGTTTTGAGGGCCCTGGTTCAGTACAATATAGTGCCTTGTTCACAATATTACTTTTTTTTTTTTTTGAGACAGGGTCTGGCTTTGTAGTTCAGGCTGGCCCTGAGCTTAGCCTCAAACTCACATCATGGAAATCCTCCTGCCTCTGCCTCCCGAGTGCTGGGATTACAGGCGTGAGCCACCACGCCCGGCACTGTGGTATGTGGTACTGGTTGCTGCTGGGGTGAGTCTCCATGCCCAGTATGGTATGTGGTTACCAGGGATTGAACCTGGGTCCTTGCATTTGCAAGACAGGCGCCAGAACCACTGAGCTAACTCCCCAGCCCCTCACAGTATTTACTTTTATAAACTGTTCAGTAGTTATTTTTGGCTGCCTGCTCATCTACCTGTAAATTCCTTGCATACTGATCTCAAGCTTACTCGCCTTGTTATTTGAAGTGTGGTGGGGGCAGTGCAGGTAGGCAGTCTTCTGGCCAATGGGAGGGGACTTTCTTCAGGATATAGGAAAAAAACCTGGAGCTCTGTTAGGTTTTCTTTGCTTCCGGTATTTCCACTTGTTTCCACTACATACCTCTGTTGGTTATAATTTGGTAAAACCTGGGTCAGACTGTGAAGATTAAAACACTCTGTTCCTTCACCACGTAATACACCAAGGGATGGCCTCAGACTCCCTTCCTTCTGTAGTATTTGCTGACTCTAAGCCTGAAGACATAAATTGCACCTACCTTTTTTCAGTCCTCTTCGATGTTCGGGTTGGTTCTTTCTTCAAAATCTAACCCCAACTGCTTTTTTTTTCCTTCAGGATTTCTTACAATTTTTGGGTTACTGAGAGAACTATTCTTGCTTTAAAACACATTTAGAGTTGCCTCTTGTCTTTTAAAATTCTTCTCTCAAACACTTGAGAAATACTTGGGAGGCAGAGTATGTTCCACAGCCATGGCGGTTCAAATTTCAAGCCACCTTTCTATTGCCTTTAACGTTCCTGCTGGCTTGAAGCGCCACGGTCATGCAGGTACCATTGGTAGTTCAGAGCTGCCCGGCAGCGAGGCACACAGATGATGGCCCCATCATGAACGTGTTAATGCCTTTCCCTTACACGATGGCCACCTTGTCTTTATGTGTCACACGAAACTCTGACAACTTAAACTACTTTGTCTCCTGAGGACTTTCTTATAACAAGCCATTTTACTTTGTTGAGTCACGATGAATAGGTACAAAGGAAACATATATAAAAATGGGTTGAGAAAAATCACACAGTGGAGCAAACACTCTTACTTGCGATGAATCAGGCATCTTCTAAAGACCAACTCTTCACGATAAAAACTATAGTGGTACCTCAGTTCATGAACATTTTTGTTTGCAAACAATTTGACTCACAAACAAGCATTTGGCAAAATTTTGTTTTTGTTTGCAAAGTCTCTATCTGGTAACAAACACGACTGCAGCCATCTTTCCCACACAAACACACATATGGCCACCTTTTCCAAAACTGTAGACCAAAATAAGTTCATGAACCAAGGTACCACTTGTATTTTAATTTTTTCAAGGCTGGCTAAATAAATCAGAAAAAAAGTTTTCAAGTAGCTGCGTTTTACCAAACAACAAAGAGATGAACTGTTTCTTATGGAGCTAAATGATTTAAGAAAAAACAAAATCTGCTGTGTGCAATTCCAATTTTAGAATGAGGAAAATAGCATGAATATGAGATTGGATCATTCTTGGGTTAACTACCACCACCTGCGGCAGATGTTTGCCCTTCAAAGATGCCAACCAAGTATATAGGGAGCAATTTAAATTTAATGTTTACAATTAAATGTGAACCTCATTCCAGATCCTCTCAAGTGAGCACTTAAAAATGAAATACTGTTTATTTAGAATTGTAAGTGGAGCAGTAATTGATATCTTAAGTATGTTGGAAAGTTTGTGTGATTTTAGATGAATATTCCAACAGCACCAGCACAGTAGTGAGCATGTGTGAGACCTATCCCTCTATAGTTTTATTTGGTAGCTATCACTGTGGTCTCAGTTGTATGATGCATAGTATTTCTCAGATGGTCCTTCTTAAAACCTTTATATCATGGCCCATGTAGAAAATAGTAACGCACAAATATCTAACCAGAGTATGTGGGGTTAGGGGATTACTCAAGGCTGGATGCTGGTTTAGGCACTCTTGCTGCCCCAGAAGCTAAGAGGGGCCAATGTCGGTGCACCTGTAACCCACCCGCAGCAGGCTATTATGTCTTGCTTGGACCACAGTTTAGGGAAGTGTGACTTCACTTCTCAAACTGTGATCTGTGGACTAACAGTACAGGTACTCCAGGGGCCAGTTAAAAATGCAAGATCTGGGCCGGTGATTTAGCTCAGTGGTTCCAGCGCCTGTCTTGCAAGCACAAGGGCCGAGGTTCGATCCTCAGTAACCACATACAATACTAAGCGTGGAGACTCCCGCCCAGCAGCAACCAGTACCACATAGCACAGTGTCGGGCGTGGTGGCTCACGCCTGTCATCCCAGCACTCGGGAGGCAGAGGCAGGAGGATTGCTGTGATGTGAGTTGGAGGCTGAGCTCAGGGCCAGCCTGAACTATAAAGCGAGACCCTTTCTCAAAAAACCTAAAAAAAACCAAGATCTTGGATTCTTCCCCAGACCTACTAAAGCAAAATTTGTATGCTACCAAGATCCATAAGTGACTCATACAACATTACACATTAATGTTTAAGAAGTACTGCTGTAAGAAACTTTCACTACAAAAAAAAAAAATCAATGAACCTAAGAATTTGCTTCACAGAAGTATATTCAAAGAATATTCCATAGTCTTTTGTTTAGTTCCATAAATAGAGAGTAAAATAAAAACTATTTTGTTCACAAATGTTCCTAATTTCTGAAAATAGAAAATGTTTACTTCTTAACTAGGAAAAGGGGACCATATTTACCTGCTTGTATACCTGTCGTAAATACATGATTTCTTCCACAGTTCCCAAGGATACCAGCCGAAACACTTTAACATCTCTGCACTGTCCAATTCTATATGCTCTGCCAAAGAAATTTAAAACAGACCAAAAAGAACTTTCAGTTTGAGTCAGTTTTTGAACATGAAAACGGAACACAGTTAAAGTTTTAATTTAAAAATGAACATTTTATGGTAGGTATGCCGCCCCAGCTAGAGACAATGCAGGGCAGGGATTTAGCTCAGTGGTGCCGCTGCCTGGGGACCATGAAAACGTGTGTCCACAAGACTAGTCATGGAGCAGCGAAACATTACACACGACACGCACATTTCAGCGTCACTCTTTCGGTCCTCATCACTTTCTAATGTCCAACACTTTTCCTAAATTCAAGGTTTTTTTATAGTACTCCCTATGAATAGATTTTTCCCAAATGATTTAATTTCTATCAAGCTCTTCCAGCTGTAAACTAATGCACAGTGGCAGGAAGCAAATTGGTGGTTGCTTGGGTATCAGAGGTGGGAAGGGGCGGGGACGGATTACAAAGAGCACAGGGAAAACGTGGGGTGTGGTGGTTATTTTCAAGGTCTTGACTATGACAATAGTTTCACAGATACACAAATATGGCAAAACTTATCAATTGTGCACTTAAGTATATCCAGTTTACTGTGGGCTAATTATACTTTAATAAAACTGTGTAAAAGTAAAAAAAAAAGAAAGAAAGAAAAAGAAAACCAAAACCAAACAACCCTTAGGGAAAAGTAGTTAACCAACTGGAAAGGCTATGGAAATGCAGATTCAGAGTCCACATCCAGTGATTTTACTTCAGTGTGTTAGACTGAATTCAATGGGCTGACGGGAACTGGGTGTTCTGATATGGACCATGCCACTAATTCCAAGCCCAACCTGAGTCCCCAGGGATTAGCTATGGGTCTGTTCCCTGCAGCATTTTTTTTTTGAGACAGGGTTTCACTTTGAGGTTCAGGCTGGCCCTGAGCTCAGCCTCCAACTCACATCACAGCAATCCTCCTGCCTCTGCCTCCCAAGTGCTGGGATTACAGGCGTGAGTCTCCACGCCCAGTATGGTAAGTGGTTACTGGGGGATCAATCCCGGGTCCTTGTGCTTGCAAAACAGGCGCCAGAACCACTGAGCTAAATCCTTGGCCCCCTCCTGCAGCTTTTCATACAGGGCATTACTAGATGCTCTAGATTAAGCCACCTACTCCTAAAAGCCTGTCATAGTGCTGGAGGGAAAGGACAGAGAGGGGCAAGGTTACTTGATTGCAAGTGTTACAGTCAGGGGAACATTTCTTTTGAATCTGTAAGGTCACTGCGTTTATCATTGCACTCACTGGTCCCCATTCCCCTCACAGAGGACTTACACCGGAGGGCACCCTGGCTCCTGCGCATCTCATACCCACCCCCTCAGCCCCCGCCCCGCCCCGCAGCGAACTAAAAGCTCCCGCGATGAAGCACAGCCCCAGGCAGCTGCACATTCTCTTCCAGCCAGCACCTGCAGGGGGAGGAGAAGGACTCACAATTCCTTTCTCTCCAACAATGAATTCGGGCTCAAAGAAAACTAGAAATGGATCTAAGAAAATATTCTTTGAATGTGTGCTAGCCAACTGCATAGTGAACAGAATAGCTTGTTACAATCCATCCCCTTTAATTTTTACAGACACAAATTTTTTTTAGTTACTTTGCAACCATGCGTCATCAATAAAACAAGGACTTGTAAGTGATAGATCTCTGACCTTGTAGAAACAAGGACTGAGGGAATGCCACACAACTTAAGGTTAGTAAGTACACACAACTCCTTCACTTCTCTCCTTGGCTCCTCCTGACAGAAGCACCAGAAGGAGAGGGAGGCAGGGAACAGGAGAACACTGTGCTTAGAGGTGATCATTGGAAAAACAATAATAGGTTTTGATGACCCAAATGAAAATGCAAAAGTATAACAAATGTCCCAAGATGAGGGGCTGGGGCGCAGTCAGACTACAGACGCTGACGCTGCCACTTTCTGGCTGTGCTCACAAGCAAGTCCACTGTGCCTTGTCTTTCTCACAGGTAATGGGGTTCAACAGTGCCCTTCTCTTAATGACACTGGAGGTAGGAGGTAACTAAGAAAGCTTCCTGGCTCACAACACACACGACAAATGAGCTGCTGTGTTTATTCTTCTAAAAGTATTTGTATAAAGTTTTATATGAGATGTACAACACAGTAACTGTAAAAATAATTACTGATTAGTAGGTCTTTCTGCTTAAGCCTTTTGTATATAATTGCTTTTTTCTCTAAGGTTAGAGAGAAAAAATTTATTTGATTAGATTTTATTTGTTTTGGTGTTCTGAGACAAGGCTGGCCTTAAACTCAGTATGTAGCTCAGGTTGGAGTCTCACTCGTGGTGATAATCCTCCTGCCTCAGCCTCCCAAGTGCTGGGATTATTGACATGCACGCCCAACTTGTCAGATTACACTTTTCAAAAATTAGACTGTTTTACTTTCTTCAATTAATGATTTAATTATTGTCTGTACTATTTGAATAATATAGTAACACAAATTTCTCTATTTTACCGTGGTTTTCTATGTAATAGGCTTGTTCCACATACTTTCATTCTTTAAAAATTAATTTTAAAAATCTAAGCACTAATATTTATAATGATCTATAGTAATTTCATTGGTATTTACTTCTACAATAGTCAGCTTTTTCCCTGTTATTCTGTAGCACAATGTACATATCTATCCATTTTTAAATTTATAATTCAATGTCATTAATTACATTCACATTGTGGTGATCCCATCACTATACCATCATCACTACATATTTAGGTTTTTTTTCATTTCCACAAACTACAATTCCTTACTTGTTAAACAGTAACTCCTTTCAGTTCCATTCTACTTCCCATCTGGATAAGAATCTGATTATCCTCGCTGTGATTTAAAATGAAACCACACAAAAACACCCCCAAATAAACAAATGAAAAAAAGGCCGCCTTCCCTTATCACTGATAAGAAGGGAAAACATCAGCCAGTCTTCTACCATGGAGCACAATATTAGCTGTTTTTCATAAGTGGTCTTTCTGTGGAAGTGATTTCCTTATTCATAACTTGTTTCTTTTTTTTTTTAATCAAGAAAGTCTAATCAAGTGCTTTGTTTATATCAATTGAGATAATCACATGGGGTTTTCTTCCCCTTTTAATAATGTGGAACATTATACTGACTTTCGAAAAATGTTAAGCTATCCTTGCATTCTAAGAATACGTATTACCTTGAGTATCATCCTTTCAACATGCTTCTGAATTTGGTGTCCTGACATTTTTTGAGCATTTCTGCATTAACATTTACAAGAGATAATTAGTCTATAATTTTCTTATACTGTCATTATCACTGGTATTTTGATATCACTTGCATCACAGAATGAATTACAAAGTGTTTCTTCCTCTTCAAATTTTCTAAGAGTTTGAGAAGAAATGTCCTTATTCTTGTTTGGTAGGATCAGTAGGAAAGGCCCCCTTCCATGTGGGGCTTTTCTCTGTTGTTGTCTCAGTCTCCTTACACAGGTTTTGTTATTTTTTTTTTCATGATTTAATATTGGGAGGATATATATTTCTTTTTTTAAAATCTTTATTGGTACATTACATATATGCATCATGATTGCACTCCATAATGGGGATTTGTACCAGTATAAGACACAACTTAATTCTCATTTCTTCCCATAGCCCTACCCACCCAACCCCCCCATATACATAAAATTTGTTTCCTTTTTTGTTATAATCTCATTATTTTGGGAGGATATATATTTCTAGAAAATTGCTCATCTATGCTGACTTATTTGTTGGTATACAACTGTTCATTGTAGTCTCATAATCCTTTATATTTCCATAGCACTAATAGTAGCAGTGTTCCCTTTTTAATTTCTGACTTCGTTTACTTCAACTGTAGCTCTTTTTCTCTGAGTCAGTCTACCTAAAGGTCAATTTTTGTGACATCTTCAAAAAATTAATTCTTGGTTTAATTGGTTTTATTTTTCTATTCTGTTGTCTCTGTTCTAATCTTTGTTTTGCTAACTTTGAGTTTAGTTTTTTTCCCCCTCACTCCAAAAGGTGAAACATTAGATAACTGATCTGAAAATCTTTTTTGTTTTTTTAAAGTAAGCACTGACAATTTTCCTTTAGCCCTTGTTTCACTAATCCTTTAAGGTTTTTTTTTTTGAGACAGGGTCTTGCTTTGTAGGTCAGGCTGGCCCTGAGCGCAGCCTTGAACTCACAGCAATCCTCCTGCCTCTGCCTCCTGAGTGCTGGGATTACAGGTGTGAGCCACCGTGCCAGGCACTGTGGTACGTGGTACTGATTGCTAGTACGTAGTACTAATTGCTGGTGGGTGTGAGTCGCCACGCTCAGCACTACTGTATGTGGTTACCGGGGTTTGAACCCATGCCCTTGCGCTTGCAAGACAGGTGCTGGAACCAGCGAGCTAAATCCCAGGTCCCTAATCCGGTAAGTTTTAATATGCTGTGTTTTCATTTGTCTCAAAGCATTTTCTAACTTTGATATTTCCTCTTTGATCCTTTAGTGAGTGAAATGTAAGTTGTTTAATTTTCACATATTTGCGAGTATTTCATTTTTTCTCCTGCTAGTTATTCTAGTTTTAGACACTTCAAATAGGCAAAAACATCTGATTTCAAACTATTAAAATTGATTAAATCTTCTTTTGTCATCAAAAATAGGGCCTACTTTAGACAATGTTCCACATGCATTTGAGAAATACATATTCTCCTAGGATACTTCTGTTGATGTCCCTGTTCTAACTTCTCTGCCGCGTTCAAGTCCCTCACTACTGATCTTCTGTCTGGACGTATTATCTGTTGTTGAAAACAGGATTCTAAAGTCTCCAACTGTTAATACAGAGATGTTTGTTTCTCTCCTCAGTTCTCTGATTGCTTCATATATTTTAGAGTTCTGATGTGTGGTGCACTCATATTTACAACTATTGTAGCTCCTTGGTAAACTGAGTTTCAACATGCTCACAACACGGCCGTAATCTTAGATGTTTCTTGCCAACTAGTTCTGAACTACCAGTGGTACCTCCATGCCTGTCTAAATGGGCAGCAGGGGACAGTCCCACTGGGCGACCTGTACCTGACTGGACAATCATGCTCAAATTCCTGGTGATTTAAGCCAGAGAGAATGTGTTAAATCACTGTACAATGTCCATCTTTTTTTGTTCTAACAGTTGACATAAAAACTATTTTGTCTGATATTAATGTAGCTATTTTAGTTCTTTTCTGGTTAATAATTACACTGAATATCTTTTTTATCCCTTTACTTTCAACTATGTGTCAAAACTGAGTCTCCTAACAATAGTATTAGTTGGACACTATTTTTAAAATCTGTTCTGCAATCTATCTTTTGATGTGGGAGTTCAATCTACTGATATTTAAAATACCTAGAGACAGGGAAGAACGTGGCATTTCTTTGCTTTTTGTGTCGCACAGTGAGTGGTTCTGTCTCATTTTGTCAATTACTCCCTTCCTTTAAATTCAGTTGTTAGTTTGGGGACACACTTTTATTCCTCTTGGCTCTTTTTATGTATATTCTATACATTATTTTCTTTGTAGTTACCTGGAAGCAATTATATACAATATCCCACAGTTCTAACAATCTGTATTAAATTGATACCAATTTATCTTCATTTACACTTATAATCTCTATCCTCATACATATCTTCAGATTACTGATTTTATAAATTGTAACTTTATATACTGTGCATGCACTGGCAGATCTACAAATTATTTATGCATCTGCCTTTTAAATCTTGTAGAAAATAAAGAAGTAGAACTGAAAGCCAAATTACAATAATATTGGTATTTCTACTTGTGCTTGTACTTACTTTTGCTGGAAAACTGTATTTTTATATGTCCTTGAGTCACTATTTAGTGTCTTTTGAATGCAAATTGAAGGTATCCCATCAGCATTTCTCCAGGGAAGATCTAGTGGTAAGCAACTCCCTCATATTTTGTTTAGGAATATTTAATTTCTTCCTCACTTTTGAGGGACAATGTTGTCCAATATTAAATTCTCCATTGAATTTTTTGGGTTTGTTTTTTGACTGACGGGCTTCATCATGTGTACGTGCATGCATTTATATATATAATATTTTTATATTTTATATATTTAAAATATAAATATTTTACATATATTACACTGCCTTCTGGACTGTAAAATCTTTTTTTTTGAGATAGGGTCTCACTTTGTAGTTTAAGATGGCCCCGAACTCACTATGCATCCCAGGCTAGCCTCAAACTCAGCAATCCTCCTGCCTCTGTCTCCTGAGTGCTGGGATTACAGGCATGAGCCACCATGCCCGGCATTGTGGTACGTGGTTACGAGGGATCAAAATCAGGACCTTGCATTTGCCAGGCACCACTGAGCTAAATTCTGGATCCTGGACTGTAAAATCTTTGCTGAAAAATCTGTTGTTACATACACTGAATATCCCTTTTCTGGGATGTGTTGTTTTTCTCTTGCTACTTTTAGGACATTCTCTTTGCCTCTGAGGTTTGACAGTTTGATTATAATATATTTGGGTGTGAATCCTTTGGGTTCTACCTACTCAGAATTTATTAACTTTCTTAGATTTCCATACCAATGTTTGCCCTCACACTTGGGGAGATTTTCAATAATTCTTTCTTTCCACAACCATTCCCTTTTCCCTTTCTTCTGAGAACACTCTAATATGTAAACGGGCTCATTTGATTTTGTCTTCTAGGTCTTTTTGGATGTGTTTATTTTTCTTTCTTTTCACTCTTTGGGCTTGCTAATTGTCTCTTCTGTCTGTCTGAATCTGTACTAAGTCACTCTAGTGAATTTTTCAAATCCAAAATTGATCCACATTTTCTGTACAGATGGTCTCCTTTCTTCCTTTTCTCTTTCCTTCTCATCTGTATTCTCATTTGTTCACATATCCTCCTCTTGATTTCCTTTTTAGTTCTTCCTCCATGTTTTCCTTTGGCCCTTGAGTATTTAAGAACGTTGTTTTAAATTGTCTCCTAAGTCCACTGTCTGGTTTCTTCAACAGCAATTTCTAGGGATTGTGTTACCTTAAATAGGTCACATTTTCCTATAATAACTTTGTAATAGAAAATACTCTTGATTGTCAAATACTTGTAAAGCATTTTTAAAATAACCATAATTTTAACAGAAATTATAAATGCTAAATCTAATCCCCTAAATGTGGTTCCATAACTTTTAATAGACATTATAAAGGCTAGATTCTGCAAATCCACTGCCCCCGAATGGGGTCTTTGTTGATAATTACTATTTGGAAATACAGCCACCACTCCCAGTTTATGCAAGCTAAATAAGACCTTCATCAATGACATGGGTGAGTCTTTAGTGGTAGCTTAGGCTAGAGGCTTTAAATTGGCTTAGTTCACTCCTAGGTGTATGCCCTGGTCGGATGTGCTGTGTGTGTGTGCATTCAGATCTCCCTGTATACCTGACTGCTTTTAAATATCTTAACTTCCCAAAGAGTTTCACATCCAATTCTTATGGCTTTATTACATTCCTCTTCTCTAGCCCTTGTCCAGTGTCACACACCCCCACTGCAGCTTTCATCTGTCGGAGTCCACCACTGGCTTTCACGGTTTCTGCCAGCCCAAGATCCAAGAAATGCCACCATTCCCTCCTTTACACTGAGCCACGTAGGAAAGAAACTAGTTCCTCAGGAATCTCACAGACAGGTCAAAGGCGGTACTAGAATACAGCATGGTGGCTCTGGCCTGAGGGAGGCAGCAGGAACAGGACACCTGTTTTTTGAAGCAATGTACAGGGCAGGGTAGGAAAAGGTAAGTAAAAGGATTACAAAACTTGCCAGTTTTCAGTGGCCTGAATTTCCCATGGTTTGAACTGGGGGAGTTCTCTTGGTCACTGGAGATCTCTGGATTGGTTTACAGAGTTTCTATGAAGTTATTCTGGTCGGTCTCCAGTTGCTTTTCTAATGCTACTAAGAAGGAACAAGAACTTGAAACTTCTTTATTTCACAAGCCCAT
Organism: Petromus typicus; assembly: GCA_004026965.1. Lineage (NCBI taxonomy): Eukaryota > Metazoa > Chordata > Mammalia > Rodentia > Petromuridae > Petromus > Petromus typicus. The sequence goes on along the minus strand of PVIR01004237.1, from coordinate 50,742 downwards.
TGATATCACTCTTCTATTTTTAAACAAATTGTATAAAATACACTTCAACATTTCTTTAGCACTGTATTTTATCAGTTACACTCTTATTGTTATTTTCTAGGCTTTTTATTTTTATTGGAATGATGGAATCTAGTTTTTGTAATTTCTATAAAAATGTATGATCATTTTTAAAAACTATAAATGTTTAAAATGAACATTTTCATTTAAAGTTATATGTATTTATTAAATATGCTAGATAACTGTCATTCAAATAATTTATTTACTTATTTTGCCTAGTTGACCTGCTAATTTCTGAGAGAGCAATATGAAATTTCCCATCATGACTGTCCACTTTTTATCATAAAAGTTTTGGCTTGGTAAGATATGACTACTGCATTTTTCTTAAGGGTTATGTCCTTCTTTGTTTTACTTAATATTTTTGTCTTGATTCTATCCTTTTGTATTTGGCTTACCTATTCTAGCAGAAAAACATTTCACTGTACAAATATGCTGCATTCATTCATTTTTCCAAGAAGGCATATGGGACATTTTTGTGCCCCAGCTACTATGAATACAGGTGGTATGAACGTGAGTGACAAATACTGTCCAAGTTTTTTGTTTCATGTCTTTTGGTAGGTACCTAGAGTACCAGTAGAACTCTTAAAGCATATGACAATATATGTTTCACTTTTTGAGGAATCACCACATTACTCTCCACAGTGGCCACACCACTTTACATTCCATCAGCAAAGCACAAGGGTTTCAATTTTTCCACGTGCTCACCAAGACTTGTTATTTTACTCATACTCATTCTAATACATGGAAAGTGGCATCTCATGGTTGTTTTCACTTGTATTTCTCTAGCAATTAATGATGTCAAGTATCTTTGTGTACTGCTTATCTTTGGAGAAATGTCTATCCAAGTCCTTTGCCCATTTTTGATTTGCATCTTTACTAAGTTTTTAGAATTCTTTAGAATAGATACTATTAATAATCAAATACATAATTTGTGAATTTTTTTTTCAATCCATGAGTGCTTTTTTATTCTGTTATTAGAGTCCTTTGAGGTAATTTGGAGTATTTTAAAAATGTAGATGGTGCAGTCTCACTGTAGACCTATAGAATCAGTACATAGAAGGTGAAATCCAATATGTGTGTTTCTAAGCAGCATACCAGGTGATTACTAAGCCTTTTTACTTATATGTATATATGTGTGTATGTATGTATATATGTATATATGATCATGTATGTATGTATTATAGTACTGAAAACTAAACCCAAGGCCCCATATTAGTGTTCTACCACTGAACTTCATCCTCAATCATTTTTTAACTTTTTATTTTGAAACAGATTCTCTTGAAGTTGCCCTGCCTGGTCTTGAGCTTGGTAAGCTTCCTCCTACCTCAGCCTCCAGACTAGTGGAGATCACAGGTATATACCACCTTGCCCAGCTGCTACACTATTTTAGCTGTTGGCCATTAATTTTTTTGCTATCAACCAAAAACAATTTGGGCATAAATGTGAGACGATATCCTGATCAGGATCATCTTGATTTTCTCCTGAGCAAAGAAAAATTCTAACTTTTATTCACCCAGAACCATAATCCTGATGTTTTAGTAGGATTACATAAAACTCTAGCTCTTATTTTTATACCAAGCTTTCATATTTTAAAGAATTCTTTCTTTGAAACTACAGTTATGTCTCTTAGCCATACAATCAATAATTTTTTAGAGAACTATAAAAATCACAGCTTTTCAGCTTATGAACAATAAATGCTTTGAGTTCACAGAGTTTATTCACAGAGTTTACATTTATTTTTATTTTTCTTTACATTATAGATATACTGGGTACGATGAGAAATAAAAGTCAAAATAATTTTCTTTCACATACCGTCATATCAATTTAATCACTCTGACAACTTTGTAGAATACTATAGTGCAGATCAAAGTCTGTTCTGGAGAAATGAGTCCTATTCTCATTTCTAGCTTTTTTGTTTTTATAAACTTAGAAATAAAAGAAATGAGCTCATTAGAAAACAAAACATTTTCTTCCTCTTTCTTACCCTGCAATCCCCATAGTCCTTCTCTTTGTATTTGTGGCTTAGAAATATTATCAAGATACATGTTTTTTTTCCTCTGCAGTCATTGTCCCTACTTAGTATTCATCAAAATTAACAAAACTTTTCTTTTTCTCTTTATATTATCAGTTGTGTCTCCTGACCCCCAGGTTATATTCTTTATTTATGGAACAGAAACAGTTGAATGGCTTCTGAGATTTCATTTTACGCCTGTTTCAGTTGCTGTTTCTTGGTTTTTTACTTATGTTTAAAATATTCATTCCTTTATTCTTTATACTGATTTCCACCATTAGCCCTATCTTTTATTATTCAACTTTGTTAGTGAGTTGTTTTATTTTGGCAATAGTTTTTACTTCTAAGAACACTTTTTTAATGTACTTTTTAGTTTATCGTGGTGTCCATCCTTCTTTCGGCCTCTTCAGTGTCTGTCCTGCCCCTTAGCTCTTTGATCTAAACACTTCCCCTTTTTATGTTCCACGGAGATCTGGGATTACTTCAAGTTCAGGACACTTACAGTCTAGTTCAAATGTCAATTCTAGGAACTTTTCTACAGCAGATTGTCCAGTTATCTATAAAACTATCAAATTATTCTTTCAGTTTCAATCAAAGAGCACTTGTTATACATAACCCCTCATAAATATGAGATGTGAGAGGCGAGTTACATTAACTTCCCACAAAGATACATTCTGATCTACTCTCAGGCTCTGTAGCTGCTAATCTTCTACTGAGAATCTCTCTGTCTTTCCTTTACACTCTGGATTGCAGCCTTCTTGTGTTAATTTCTTTTCTTTTTTTTTTTTGGTATTCTATTTTATTTATTTTTGGTTCTGGGGATCGAAGGAAAATGTGCTAAAATTTTAGTGCCAATATTCAACAAAGAGTTCTTTAGCTTTCGATGTAAAAGGTCTACACCCTAATAAGGAATCAAGCAACTGATCAGATTTTTTTCTTTTTCAGTACTGGACATTTCTTGTTCAGACAGCTTCTACTTGCTTTTTATCTCCAAGGAGTTTCTCAAACTGTCTGATAACCAGTAGTGAAATGTCCTATTTTATTTTAGTATTACAGATTTTCTTCATCTTTAGTCATTTCTGTTATATGGGTTTGAGTACGACAGAGAATAAATGGCTAGTACTGTTCAGCTACTTGTATTTAGAGGATCAGAGTTATCTTAAACAGAGGCTTTGCCGTCTCCTCCCTAGTCCTATTATAAGCAACCTAAAAAGTCAAGGAGTATTTTTAGATTAAAAGATTTTGTAGATCACTTTAAATTTTGTCAGTATTATACCTGTCAATGGCCTGAAGGTCATTGGCTGGATTCCAAGTAGGATCAAATAATATAACAACATTGGCACCAACAAAATTGAGGCCTAGTCCACCAGCCCTGGAAGAGACAGAAATGAGCTCATTAAAAAAGCATAAACTGTTACATTATGGCTCAACTAAGCCAAGTTTCTGTAGCCAAAACAATAAATCACACACATTAACATCATAAAGGCAGGGTGATTAAAACACAAATAAGATACCAACAGCATATTCGTTTTCTACTATTCTAGAAAATTATTAAAAGAAATAATGATTTGAGCTGATGTAAATAGGCTGTGCTAGTTTTTACAATTTTTGGATACTCAAATATTATTTCTGGAAGATTTCCCTACATAATTTAAAAAGAAAAAAACAATATATACCATTTCAAAAATAGTATATTCCAACCACATAAAACAATACAATGGTACCTCAGTTTACAAACTTAATCTGTTTTATGATTGTGGGGAAAGTTGGCTGGATTTGTGTTTGTGTGAGTAAGATGGTTGTGGTCATATCTATCATCTGATGCAGAGTTTGCAAACAGAAGCAAAATTTGTTGACTGCTTTTGTTTGTGAACTGAATCATCTGCAAAAAGACACATTTGTGAACTGAGGTATTACTATATATACATTTAAAAATCAGTCAGGGAACAGGTGCACATCTCTCTATTTCTTCCACCTAACGTTGCCCAAAAACTACTGAACATTACATACAAAATAAACATGACTGAAGGTGGAGAAAATGCTAGTGATTCTGAGGCCTAAAAAATGACATAGAGTGATTTTCTTAGCTCTGTTTTTGCTTAATATATAGCCCAAGCTGGTTTCTGTAGAATTCAGGAAGTGGGAAATGCCAATAGTCACAGAACAAAAAAATGCTCCAATAAAAGGGTTTATGCCCTTAAGTGATTATGTTTAGAAAAGAGTAAAGCCTCATATTGATAATATGATCTCCTGTCTCCAAATAACTACAAAAAGAGAAAAACTCAAAGAAAAATAGAAAGTAGGAAATAATTTCAGAGCAAAAATCAATACTATTGAGCATAAAAAAAAAAATACAGAAGAGAAAGGCAACAAGCAGAATCATTGCTAAACTTCTAGCAAAATGTCAAAGGTAAACAGAATACACAAATTACCAATATCAGGAATAAAACAGAAGATATCACTATCCATCCTTCAAGTGTTAAAACGGTAAATTGATTATCTTCATAAATCCAACAAGTTTGAAATGGACTAATTTTGCAAAAACCACAAAGTAATAAACTCAACTAGAAAAAACAAATTATCTGAATAGTCCTGGAGCAATTAAAGAAATAAATAAACATTTTCAATGATCTTAGGGAAAAAAAAATCCAGGCCTGATAATTCCACAGGAGAATTTTCGTATTTACTGAGCAATTAAAGCCAGTTTTTCTGTGGTCCGAAGTGACTGAACCCAGGGCCTCACACATGCTGGCCAAGCACTATACAAATGACTAAGCTCTACCCCTTTTACAATTTCATCTTGAGCCAGGTCTTGCTCAGTTACCTGGGTTACTCTCAAATTTGCTACCTTTCTGTCTCAGTCTCTTTAGTAACTAAGTTTCTAAGAAAATGTCAGCTTAATATCAGTTTCATAAAATCTATTCCAAAAAATAGAAGAGAAAAAACAATTATCACTCATTGTACAAACTAATATTATCCTGACCCAAAATATCAAAGCTATAATCAGCATCTCTTATGAACTTCAATACAAAAATCCTCAATAAAGTATCAGTAAATCCATTAATATATAAAAATAATTGTACACCACTGCTGATTGATATTTATTGCAAAACAAAATTGGGTGGTGGGTATTTTGTCTCAGAAAAAATTAACTAAGACAAAATATGGTACCAGAAAACAGGGGACAATGCTTTGAGTTTACCTGGCATGGTGGTTCGAGAGTCTTTGGAAATGGCTTATGGTGGGGGAAGAGTTAGGAAAAGTTCACTGGCTGGTAGAGCTGAAATGCCTTAGGCTGCTCTGTATGAGAGATTCAGGTCAGAGCTCAGAAGACCAGAAAGTCGGTAAAGATCAGGCTGGAGAGGTTTCTGCTGGAAAGAAAGACTGCACTGGCTGCTGACTCCAGGCAATGTATATTACAGGTTGGCAGGAAGTTCGTCTGTATTCTGCTCACATCCAGAGAATTTGCCTGAGATTGAGATTATGGACAGCAGATTCATCTGACAGAAAAAATTTCAATGCAGTCTAATGTTGAGGCATTGGCGTAGCTATCATTGGGAGGTTTTAGACAGACTTATTCTGAAAATCAAGAGCAGAGAGGCCAGCAGAATGATTTAAAATGGATTTTTTTTTGTTTTTGTTTTTGGCTAGAAAGGAAGTTTCAGTGAAATGTGGACTGCAAAGAATGAGCAGAGAAATCTTGATTACCTAGCAGGAACCAAATAGAAAAGATGGCGTGAGGGAAAGAAAAAAAGCATCAAGACTCCGCTCTACCACCTCAACACTGTCTCTGCGCTATGAGAAACTGAGAGTGTAAATGAGAACCAGAATGTCTGACAAATATTGTAAAACAAGGAGAAAGGTTTAAAGGAAAAGAGGGACAAAGTGGAAGAAGGAGAGGAAAGAAGGGAAAGAAAAAATGAGAAAAGAAGGAAAAAATGGAAACAAAGCTTTCGTAAACAGAGGGGGTGGACAGGTAGAAGGGAAGGCAGGGGATGGGAAAAAGCAAGAACCAACACGGATCATGTACAAGTACAAATTTCCAGTGATGAACGCAATCATAACATATATATACACAGTATCAATAAATTTAATGAAAAAAATTTAAATAACAGTTATTTTTTTTAAAAAAAATTACAAATGTGAAAGGCTCTGCTTTGAGAAGGGAGCCCCGGGGCACCATGTTCCAGAAGGAGGGCAGCCTAAAGAATCTGCTCCTCAGAACTGGACTCACAGTGCTCAGCAATCCCAGCACCCACTGTGTACAGCCGAGAGAGAGGGCAGGCTGGCTACTACTGGCAGCAGCCCTTGGCATCGCCCAGAGTGTTCCTGTCAGACATGTGCAGAATGGGAGAGTCGGAGAGTAAGGAAGGCTGCCATCCAGACTCCCGCAGGAGGCCCGGAGGCCAGCAGTGTGACTCTGAGAGGGCGGTGTAGGAAGCCTGAGTGTGAACCCAAAAGTGCAGTGGAGACCCTGCAGTTTGGAGCAATCGGGAGGCTGGCTGAGCTGAGGAAAGCTGCAAGGTGGGACAGAGCCAGCCAAGAGAAGCTGTGGACTCACAGCCGTGTGCAGTGCCCTATGGCATAGGGGTGGGGGCACCCAAGCCCTCTGGAGTTCAGAACTTGCCACGGAGTGGGGTTTGCTTGCCCTGTTGGGTTTTGGACTAGATTTGGTCCCCTTCCTTTTTATCGTTATTTGTAACTTTTGGAATGAAAATATCCATTTTGCACCATGGAATGTTAGAAGTGTTTAACTTTCTTTTCATTTGTACAGGAGCTTGAAGCTAAGAATTTGCCTAGATCTCTAGACTTTGGACTTGGACTTCTCAGCAATCCTGAAACTATTAGGACTTGGCAACTCTTGGAGATGGACTGAACTCTTTTCTGTATAAAGGGATGGATGCTCACAAGTCTTGGGAGGGCAGGGGCAGAATGTTATGGCTTGTGTTTAGATGACCCCTCAAAGCCTCATTTGGTCTTACTTAGGTGGGGCTTTTTCAAAGGTGCCTGAATCTAGAGTGTGTGACTGAATAAACCAGCAATGTGAGGCTCAAGGGCATCGGAGTAGTGCCTCAATAGTCTGAATGACATAAAAGGGGCAGGAAGAGGCTGTTAGGGTTCCTTGTTGCTTTCACTACCTTGTGCCTACTTGCCATCTTGCCTTGGAGCCTTTGCAAACTGTGAACTAAATAGACCTTTCCTCTGTTAACTTTGAAAGTTGGGAATTTTCTCTCAGCCAAAAGAGAAAAGTAACAAACACACATGTTCAACAGAAACTGAAACTTGTCCTTTCAAAAAATTACTTGAGATATTATCATAACAAAGATCTCACAGAGACTTCAAGTCAAAGAAAGAATGTGAAAGAGAGAAATAGCTTTGGAAAGGACAAAAAGAAGGCTTAGTGTAAGTGTGGCTATGACTGAGGAGCCAAGCAAGTGGAGAAATTAAAGACTTACCTATCTAATAAATCTAATCAACTGTTCCAGTTATCATCTTTGATGATAACGTTAGATACGAGTTGACTTCAGATGCCCTTTATTAGCCAGAGAAAAAGACTCTGTAATCTTTTAAGACAGTCTGAAATTAGAAGTGAGGCCTGACTGAGGTAAAGTAGAGGCAAAGGCTCTGTACCAAAAGAAAAAAAGATCTTTAAACTTTTAGTGGAGAATAGATGATTCGATTATGATAATACAACTGATAAGTCTGCTTTCAAACCTGTTACTTTGTTGTTACATAGATAATGACAAATGCTTAATCCTTAAAGCAATAAAATAGAATATCATGTTTTTCAAGCTGAGTACTTATCTTGAGAAAGAAACTTGGTGACCATGTGGGTGACTGGTTCCTTAATTTCTCCACATTCCATTCCCTCTCCCCTGTTGCTGAGACTGAACCCGGAGCCTTGCACATGCAAAGTAACCACCGCACCACTGAGTTGGTCCCTTCTCTATATTCTATTCTTGCACCAAATAAATATATCAAAAATATATCGCAATGCTCCACAAAAAGTTAAATAAACTATTCATTTATCAGTGCTTCCAAGAAAACTTAAGTAATTGTAGAGCAACAGCATGACAATGATAGAAAAGCTTAATAAAGGAATGCCAATTGTCTTCAAAGTTATCTATATATAACTTGGCACGCAAGAGAAAAACAACAGAGAAATGGAAAAGCATGCCACTGTTGAAGAAATAATAAACAGCATTTTCCAGAATTGAAAAATAATATGTTTTTAGACAGTCTGGTACAGTAATGAAAAGCACTAAGACTCAACTACCAATATGAAGTTTCAGAGTACAAAGATGAAGAAAAACTCTTCTGAGTTTCTCAAAGAGCGATGAGAGTCAGATTGGTATTGGCATCTACTTTGCAATACTGAATACCAGAAGACAACACTGTAATGTCTTTAAATATCTGAGAAGAAATTAATTTCAATCAAGATTCTACAGTCAACCATAGTTATCAATTTAGTGAGACGGTGTATATAAGACATTTCCTATGATCAAGGAGGCTGGAAGACAACTGGTATTAGTTACTTTTTCTTGCTGCTGAGATAAAAAACCCAACATCCAAAGTTAAAGGAGTAAAAGCTTGTTTTGGCAACAGGTTAGAAACATTTCAGTTCACAGCTGGCTCACTCCGAGGCAGGGTGGCACAGGACAGGAGACACAGCCCATGGCAGATTGGCACTACAAGGAGAAACAGTTCATGGTAGGAAGAAGGCAGTAAAACAGCAGCGAAGCAACATGCTGCAACTGACATACAGCAAGCCTCTTTCTATCTCTGCTGTCCCATCCAGGTTACCCACTCTCAGGCAGAAAGCATTCACATGTACTGTAAATGGGCAGCCTTTTCTTTTTTCGGTTTGAAACAACTTGAGGTATTTATCTCTTGGTAAGAGCCATGTAGATTCCATTTAGCTTAAGTCACATGAAAAATGGCATTTACGTTCCCATATTCATCTGGCCATTATTTTATCATGATAAACTGAAGTAAAACAAAATAAAATAAAGCAAACTAACATAGCATATATTTTTATGACAGTAAAAACATTCCACTAAGTTTAAAGCTTTAAGATGAATGTACATTACCATGCCTAGAAAATAATCAGCTCAGACTGAAACTAAAAGATAAAAGGTTTCTAGAGATAGGACTTCAGAACTGACAGGACTCGGCAGAAGAGAAAATGAAAATAAGAATTAGTAGTATTTTCAGGTTTACTATAAAGGGCAAAATTACATGGAGGGAAAACTGAGTAAGACAGTCACAACTGAAATATGAAGTAAACTAAACTGTGCAAACATTGATATATTAGAAAAGAGAACTCATTTAATCCAGCATAAGACTAGACTCCATGAACTGCCTAACAGGTCATAAACATTCAGAGTAGTTATCTTAGCATTACTTGGCCCAGCATTAAACAATGTTTGCAAGTTGTAAATATGTAAAATGCTTTATTTTGGCCTCCGAATTTTAGAGCTAATATATAAACAAGTTGCAGGACTTAATGAAAACACCTACGAAATACTTATAAAAAAGTAAATGTTAAAATAGTCAACAGATAATACAAGCAAGTGACAAAAGTAGAAAGGTAATTTTGTGATGTTAATATTACACATTACAACAGGGACCTAGAAGAGACCCAGGAAGTTAATGAACCAAACATCATTAATAACTGGATATTTTCCAGTAAAGCAGGGGGTAAAATCAGGAATAAAAAGGACATAGAATGGAATTCAAGAAAAATGGATCCAGCAATGATGTAAATTTACAAAAGTAGTTTAAGGATAAGATTAAAAATAGCGAACACTGTGAGGAAAACAAAGAACAGTAAAATAAAAGTTTACTAAATCTTCCTCTTTCATAAGATACTCTACACTGTATAAAGTCAACAGATTTAGAATTCTGGCAAAGTTGTGGCTAATATAGATGTGAAAATACTTCCGCTTCAGTAGAAATTTCAGTGATACCTCTGTTCATGAATTTAATTCTTCCTACAATTCTGGTCACAAACCAAACTGGACAAGAACTGAATCTACTTTCTCTGTGAGGACAACATTGAACACTGACTTTGATTTGGTTCTTGTCAGATTACTTTTGTGACCAGAATCATGGAAAGAAGTAAGATTGTGGACTGGGTACAATTGTAAATTTAATCTACTACAAAATGAGAAAAATGAAGCAATAACTGAACTTGTCTTTTGCAAAACATAGCTGAAGAATGCATTGTATTATTTAAGGTCATATATACTATTTACTATATTACTTACAGTTATTTATGCAATGTCATATGTAAAAAGTTACTTCTTGACTACAGTCAAGGAAAAGCAGGTGTTCTGAGCTGGTGATTTAGCTCAGTGGTTCCAGCATCTGCCTTGCAAGAGCAAGGTCACAAGTTTGATCCCTGGTACTAAAAATAATAAATTAAAAAAACGAAAAATAGGAGTTTCCAACTTCTTCCCTGGCCTTGGGCGGGATGCTTTGCAGAAGGCAGTCATATAACACAAATAGAAATCTCCCAAACACCAGTTTCCAAGGGATTTCCACAGCAAGAAAGTCTTCCTGAAGGTAAGTTCAAAACAAAAAATTATAAAATACATGAATAAAACACCTACCATAGGCAAGAGCCTCTAGAGGGGACACCAAGAAAGATTAGCATGTGCAAGTACAGGGAAGATAGACCAAAAGTGCCATCCAGAAGGAGATTTCTTTAAGAGTGACTGAAATTACTAAAGAAATAAAGGAAAGAGGGGCGAGGATTTAGCTCAGTGGTTCCAGCACCTGCCTTGCAAGTGCAAGGTCCCTACTTGGATTCCTGGTAATCACATACAACAATGCTGGGTGTGGTGACTCACGCCTACCAGCAATCAGTACCACACACCACAGTGCAAGGTGTGGTGGCTCTTGCCTGTCATCCCAGCACTTGGGAGGCAGAGGCAGGAGAATTGTTGAGTTCCAGGCTGAGTTCAGGGCCAGCCTGAAATACAAAGCAAGACCTTGTCTCAAAAAACAAAAGAAAGAAAGAAAGATTAGAAATTATAAAAACAGAATGCAAGTAAAATAAAGTAGACCTGGAAAAACTAAGATTCTAAAAATGAAAAATATGGTTTTAAAAATTAAAAATTCCACGACACAGTGGTATACACCTATAATTCCAACTACTCAGGAAGCTGAAGTAGGAGGATTACAAGTTCAAGGGCAGTGTGGGGAACACAGCCAGATCCCATACTAAAAATAAATTAAAATTTTCTTTATGAGTTTAGTAACAGTTTTGTAAGACAGTTGAAGAGATAATTAGGATATTTATAGCAATTCTCAGCAAAGTGAACCAGAAGTGAGCAGAAGATGAGGAAGAAACTACTACTTGCCATTACAGGTTCTGTACTATTTCAACTATTGTTTAATGTATTTATCACTCTGATCCATTATGCTTATATGTATTTCATAAAAGTGATTTAAAGACAGTATTCTATGTCTTTTAATGCACTATATAAAACAAGTCAGACAAGAAAAGACCTCAAATTCATTTAGAGGAAAATGGGAACCCAACCCTTTTCTCCTTTTGACTTAGTTGTGAGAAATGAAGAATAATTATAGGGATTTGTAGTTGCATCTCATTACAAATATATCTCACTCCTTACTTTAAGGTAATTTTAATTGTTTTCTGCATGCATTTTATATGTTTATTTTTTTAAAGTCCCTTGAAATTCTTTTTGAAACACAGTGAGAGTAAGTCTGTAACACTCTTAGGTCAAAAATTATGGGTTTACTACTCCCAAAAGGGATACCTATAACTTAGGCATGTATATTGATTTAGCTCTTCCTCTAATATGTGTATTTTCTTTAGAAGAATTGAATTAGAGATTCAGTTAGAGCTAGTCGCTAAAACGTCTGTCTGTGGAGCTGCTGCACGAAGACAGTAGAGGCAGAGAACCCAGGCCTGGAGCACAGACCCCAGAGGCCCTCAGACTCCTCAACTGCTGGTGCGCTGCTTCCCACTGACCCGGACAACCAGAAACCTGACTGTTCTGGCCATAAGACACGAGTCACAACACTACCCCAGAAACCTGGGAAGCTACATTCATTTTTAAAAATTGTTATCTTTATAAACCTGAATTTAATATAAGGGGAATTCAGTGTTAAAGAAATGAGGAAAAACATTATGTGAAACTCTAGATACTGTTATTTCAGTTATAATTAATAGCATTTTGGCTGCCTGTCCTTAAAGTCAAATAAAAATAACATAAGCCTATCCACTGAAAATTAACCCAGTAATATCTCTAATATTAATCTAAATCATAAAGACAGCTAGGTAAAAATCAAGCTATCAAATTTTATTTTCTTACATAGTAGAGACGAGGCAAATGTTAACATCTTGTGTACTGTTGAACTCCTTTACGATCCTGAGTCTTTCCTCTGATTTTGTACTCCCGTCAAGTCGCCGGTAATCAAGCCCAGACGCCATACAGTACTGCTGCAGCACATCAAGCAACTGGTGGGAAGGCAAGGGGGGGAGGGGCAGCACACATTTTTAGTTTGTAAGTTTCATTCCTTTACAGAGATTGGGCTTGCCAAGCATTAATTATGGGTACTCATGATTTCTTTCTTAAAATTCCATCAGTAGTATTTGTGGGCCTAGGGTTGTACCTCAAGTTGAAAAGCAAAGCACTTCCCTAGCATGCAAAAATCTGGGTTTGATTACCAGTACCACAAAAGATAAAATAAACAACTACTTTTCATACTTCAAACTCATTATTTTCATCATTCTAAAACTACCTTAAGCATGTAAAAACTTTTGACTTAAAAACACACACACACACATACACACAAACCAAGTAAAAAGAAAATTACTGGCCAAGTCATTTACAAAAACGTATTTTACCAGCGCCTGCCTTGCAAATGCAAGGTTACAAGTTTGATTCCCAGTACAAAAAATTACTACTTGGGCTATTTTCTTAATCCTAAAATATCTTAAATGTCTTACAGAGTACCTTAATTAAGAATATGAACCAAAAACTTTGCTATTTGACAGTAACCCTCCGAGAAAAGTATCTGTCTCAAAATTTTGAGTTGTTTCCCTCACTATCAATCACTACCATGTGGGTAAGACAGAAAATGTGGCTGTAAGTTGCTATGTTCCTTATGCTTTGAGAATCAGGGCTGGATCAGTTAAGAATGCACCACAGATGACACTCACCTTAGTGGAAAAGGAGAAGAGAAGAACCTTATCTTTGTTTTTCCTGAAATGATTTAAAAGCTGCTGGAGGACCTGGAAATGAACCACATATCATCAGTGAACCAATTCCAGCCTAAAGTTTGTATTATACATATAAGTGTCACCTAAGAATTTTCTTAAAAATTATTTTTCTATAATGCCAACCACAATCATCTTTATTGATTCCCTTTATTTTTTTCCAAGTTAGAGAAATAAAGTATTATGTGTTACATCAAATGTTATTCATCATCATATTATCAATAAGATGTTGAAATCCTTAAAGACTTATTTCATCTGGTTTTAATAAAAAGGAAGCAAAATGGAATGCATTTAAATAGAGTAATTTAATTTCCAAAATACATTTCTTTATATCTATAACATGTTAAGAAACTAGAGAGTAGCATACCTTTTAGGAAGTATTTAAATTATCTCTGATTAGATGTAACAAAATGTGTTCCATTACATCTATTTTTAAAAGCCTGACATTTATTTTCTTAGAATAATCAGTCAGATATACACCTCTTCTCACTTTTCTCCCTTCTGTTTCTCTATTTATAGTAAGCCCTGACTTTCAGGTTGGATTTTGACCTCAAAATGCCAATAACTTGGCCCCACGACTGGTGCTAAAAGCGAGGAAGCAACGACTTAAAGCTTTGTATATAGTAGAAATACTGTTATTTTAAAATAGGCATTTCCACATCTGGCAACAACAACTCCAGAACACTGTGGAAAAACAATCCACAAAGGTAAAAAAAGGAATGTTTGGTACTAAGTCTAAATGAAATGATCACTTAAGCAATTTTATTTAATCAATGATAAACATTTAAAGCTTTACTTTTAGAGACAGGGTTTCAATATGTGTTCTACACTGCCCGTGAACTCACAGCAAACCTCCTACGTCAGCCAGCCTTCCATGTGCTGGGTCTACGCGTGTGTGCTATCCCGCCTGGTTTTAAACATTTAAACTTCTAAATAAAAAACAATGTATACCCACTCTCTCTTAATAATTCAGCAAGTGAAGACCTTATCCACCAATTACTCAAAAAAAGTTATGAGATTTTTGTTTTTTGAATCTCCTGAGGTAATCAATCAAAGGGTAAATGAAAATGTTACAACTCAGATCCATATTTTAATACCTAAAGAAAATCTAAGTAAGTTCTATTTACATTTAGTTTTAGATGTTAATGAACTGACTGGTATCTTAGTTGCTTTACCTGTTACTGAGACAAAATACCCACCATACATAGCGAAAGCACAAGAGATTTTGTTGGCTCATAGCACACAAGTTTCAGTCCATAGTCGGCTATCTCCGAGACCAGGGGCAAGGCAGAGGGAACTCACAGAGCAGAAACCATTTTTTGCAGGCAGAAGATAGTGACAGAAAGCAAGTGACAAGCCACAGGCAACAGCAGCAGCTCGTTTCTGTCCCTTGTACATTCTATCTAGGCTAGCTGGCTTAGGGGAGGTGCCAAGCCCATCAGTGGACTGGTTTAGTAACCACATAACCTTAATCCCAGCATCACGCATTTTAGATTCAGCCCCACCTATGGCTACATGATACTTTGACAGGACAACTAGACACAAGCCATAACAACTGGTTCAGTGAAGTACATGTATTTGAATTTCACTTATTTTTTTTTTTTTTTTTTTGAGACAGGGTCTCACTTTGTAGTTCAAACTGGCACAGCAATCCTCCTGCCTCTGCCTCCCGAGTGCTGGGATCACAGGCGTGAGCCACCATGCCCGGCATTGTGGTATGTGGTACTGATTGCTGCTGGGCGTATTGTATGTGGTTACCGGCGGATCCAACCCGGACCCCTGTGTTTGCAAAACAGGCACCGGAACCACTGAGCTAAATCCCAGGCCTGTGAATTTCAGTTTTTAAATGACAAGACTATAAGAAGAATTGAGTAGAAAGTACAGAAAACTTCCATATATCCCCTCTCCTCTCTCAGTTCTGCTCCTTTCTCCTAATATCTCTACAATAAAATTAATATTAGAAAAAAGAATCACTATTAGTGTGGTATAGTTATAAAAATTGATAAAGAATATCGGTATATTATTATTAGTTATAGCCCAGTTTACATTAAGGCTCACTTGTGATATATACATTTCTGGGTTTCAACAAATTTATCATGACATGCATCCACCACTGCAGTTCTGAATGGAATACTCCCCGCCCTAAAACGTTCCCGTGCTGCATCGACTCACCTTTCCTTTCTCTAGAACCACAGAAACCACTGATCTTTTACAGACTCCACAAGTTCTCCTTTTCCTGAGGCTCACACAGTTGAAACTGCATAGTACGTAGCCTTTATAGACTGGTTTTTTATTTAGCAAGACACATTGAAAGTTTCTCCACGTCTAATCACAATGTGATCCTTAACTTTTTATTGCTAAGTGTCTTGGTTACTTTTCTAGTTGCTGAGACAAAATACCCAACACATACAATTAAAGGATGAAAGACAGTTTGCAGAGATTTCAGTCCACAGCTGGCTGGCTCCGTGGCAGGGCGGTACGGCAGAGCAGCAATGCAGAGGAGAAACAGTTTTTGACAGGCAGAAGGCAGCAAAGCCTTCTGTGAAGCAGTAGCAACAACGGCCCTCTTTCTGTCCCTTATGCTCTATCTGGGCTGCAAACCCACAGGGCTGGTAGCACTCACACCCAGGGTGGGCATTCCTATTATTCACAGCCAGTGCTATATCAAACCAAACAGTGGATTAGTTAGAATCACATGCCCTTGATCTCATTAATCCCAACATCACAAACTCTAGACTGAACCACCTCTGAAAAGCTCCAGCTATGAGGCCGGGGATTTAGCTCAGTGGTGCCATGCCTGCCTGGCAAGGACAAGGTCCTGAGTTTGATCCCGGGTACTAGAAAAAAAAATGAAATGAGGCTTTGGGGAGACATCTAGACACATGCTACATTGTCCACCTCAAAGACTCATGTGTATCCCTTTATGCAAAAGGCATTCCATCGATCTTATCTCTGAGAGTTGCTCATGTCAACTTTTCTACTGTCCCTGTTCCTTCTCAGCACTGCTAAGAATCCAAGTTCAAAGTCTCCTTTGAGATTTAAGGCAAACTCGGTTGTGAGCTGCTGTAAAAATGAAAAGAAAGTTCTAGAGAAAGGAAGGATGAACAGATGCAGCACGGAAACTTTTTAAGGCAGTGAAACTATTCCATTAACACTGCAGTTAAACAGTTTCAACATGCCACGGCACAACATAACATTACCATTCCTAAAGGTATAGACAGGAAGATAGCAAGGAACAGGACCAAAGTAAATTCAAAATCCAGCAGGACAAACGTAAGATCCTGTAGTCTGTGTCCAGCATCCGAACAGGTCTGTGACAAGATGTGAGGCCCTTAAGTGGCTTCACCCCTACAGCAGTGCCGATGGCTGGAGCTCTCATGGTTTCGCTCCGGGGCCGGCTCTGCTCACGCCCCTCAGCTCTGCTCAGATGATCCACACTCCTGGCTTGGCCAGGCTGCTGGCATCTCCACTGCACCTCCAGCTGTCCACTCACAGCTTCACATACTGCCCTCTCAGGAGCACACTGCGTGGCTCCGCAGGTCTTCTCCTGGGGGAAAGCCTCCTGCGTCGCATGCACCTTTCGCATTCTGCATGTACCTAACACCAGAACCATGGGTGTGACGGCAGGGTCTGCTGCCAGCTGGCAGAGCGGCTTGCCTTCCTTCTCTCTTGGCTATAGGGGGTGAACACACGGACTCCTGTACATACTGAACCTTATCCCAAAAAGCAAATTCTCTAGGCTGGTGCCAATCTGCAACATGGCACTTTAAGTCTTTATTTTTAGTCAAAGTCTTTCACATTTGCAATTTTGAGGCTACAAAGGGTGGAGTCCTGCTGGTACTCACGATGTCCCCATGTCAACTTTTCTATTGTCCCTGTTCCTTCTCAGCAACCTATTTCTCTGCCCTGTCTTAGCAGTCTGCAGCTTTCTTAAAGCTTCCTTTCTGGCCAGATTCAAAACATTTCAAATCGTTCTGCTGGGCTCACTGCTCTTGATTCTCAACAGACCTAGCTAAAAGCCCCTAAGAGTAGCCATGCCACTGCCTGAATACTACACTGTCCTGAAATTTCTTCTGCACTAAGCAGTACTCCATAATGTGGTTGTATCAATCTGTTTAAACATTCGTTTATTGATGGACCTTTTGTTTCCTTTAAGCTTTGGCAATTATGAATAAATTTATATGAGGTTCTTGAGTGCATGTAAATTTTTAACATATTAAGACCCCTTAAAATGTAACTCATTTGGGTAAATGCCAAGGAGTGTGGCCACTGAACAATATGGTACTCGAGGCATTATTTTTCCTATTTAAACTTAAATATTTAATTAGCACACTTTGATGGGAATCCACCAAACTGTCCACTAAAGTGGCCCTCTAGTATTCCCATGAGGAATGAATGACAGCTCCTATGATTCCACATCCTCACCTCCATCTTCTGTTGCCAGTGGTCTGGGCTTTGGCTCTTCTAATAGGCATGCAGTAGTATTTTGTTGTTTTGTTTTGAGATTACTTAATGGCATATGAGACTGAGCATCCTTTCATATGCTGTGTCTTGATCTGTACACTTTTATCAATGAGGAATCTGTTCAGATCTTTTGTTCATTTTTAAATTGTGCTGGCTGTGTTCCGACTGGTGGATTTAAGAGTTCTTTATACATTTTAGATACCAACTCTTTTTATATTAAACCTTTATTATTTTGCCAGTATTTTTTCTTGGACTGGTGTTTGTCTTATCATTTCCCTAAAGATATTAGTATATTAAACCAAGGAAATACGGCAAAGAAAATCTTTTATTGTTTGAGATGATATAACTACCTGTAACCTTAAATATTTAAAAATATTTTACAGTAATAGTAAAAAGTAATAAAAATGAATGTTTTAGACTAGAAGTTTTTACTATGTTAAAGAAGCAAATTCATTACATGCATAATTATAAATTAAGATACCCTACAATAAATGTCAATAATTATAATATTGTTAGGCCAGGGATTTAGCTCAGTAGTTCTGGTGCCTGCCTTGCAAGGCAAGGGCCAGGGTTCATCCCCAGTAACCACATACAACAATGGCAGGTATGGTGACTCACTACCACCAGTAATCAGTACCATATACCACAGTGCCTGGTGTAGGGGCTCACACCTGTAATCCGCACTTGGGAGGCAGAAGCAGGAGGATTGCTATGAGTTCCAGGCTTGCCTGGGCTACCTAGTAAGCTCAGAGCCAACCTGAATTACAAAATGAAACCCTGTCTTAAAAAAAATTTTATTGTCAGTATATTTTGAGGACTTAACAATACAAACCCAGTATATTATCCTATGAAAAAGAGGACAATCCACCTACAAAGGAATTCTAAAGTTGGGACTGTCTACAACAAATGAATCTTGGATCTAACTTTTCCTAATTTAGAAAGAAAAGACAATATCTTTGTGTGACATCACCTACGATGAGCTGGATTTCCTAGTCTTTCCCACTTCTCTCAGTAATTACCTATGGTATGCCTCAAGGGAGAGAAAAGTGAGGATTCTTAACATGTAAACAAGTGCAACTTGTGAACAATGTCTTTAAAAAAATTGCCTTAAATAGGAAGTGAGAAAAAAAATGGTGGTGGTACTCAAGAAAAAGAGGCAGGTCATGAGTGTAGCTCTGAGGTTATAGCAAGCACGAGACTCAAGAGTCCTTGCAGCTGTAGGGTGACCTGTGATGAGGCAAGCAGAACCAGGCATCTTTTATTACCTCATTTAAAAAAGAATATACAATTTAATTACTTCAAATTCTTAACCTACAAGCTGTATTTGTACAGGTTTTGCATTATCAAATCCACTCATCAATGATGTTGCTAATCAAATGATGAGAAATGATACTAAAATATATATCCCTAGCTTATTACTATCAGTGTGTTAGTTGGTTTTCTGCCACAAAACATACAAATTATCTACTTCTTTCACAGATAAAAATGAAATCCATCCTCCAGTAACAACTGATGCTTGCTTTTCTTCTCTTCTGAAAATTAGAATAACAGTCAATGTCCTAACTCTCTCAAGTAGATACCACCATTCTTAGGCACAGAACTCTAATTAAAAATAGGTTTTAAACATATTTAATAGATGTATAAAATAAAAAATGAAGTGTAAATCTATTTAATTTTAAAACTTGAATTTTAAAGAAAGAGTCACAAGGAATTAAAGTTAGTGAACTACAAAGATGCAGGTTTCAAAGGAGGCCATGATTTCTGAAAATACTCTACTGGTTTAAACTAGAGAGCAGTTAAATAATTGTAAAATAAATAATTAAAATACTACTATCATAATACTACTATAACAGTAAATTAAGGTTATTATATTTCAAAGTTTTTAATAATTAAAAGTTAAAAGAGATAAATAGATCTGCAACTGTTAGGAAATACAAGGTTTGAGTTGCTATGATAATCAATTATATGACATTCTCACGAATACAAGCTTATTTATTTAAAGATAATACAATGTCATCATCACGCTCTCTTAGAAATAATGGTTCAAGGGGAAAGCTCAGTAGCACTAAAAAAGGCCATCCTTCCTCTCCAGTATGTCCCCAAACACTGTCCTGCAGCATCTTGCCCGCCAGCCACCATCTAACACTGGCAAGGGAAGCTCTCCACTCTAAACAGAGGGTGGCAGAGCATGAGGAGTCACAGGTATGAAAGGACTTGAGGAGGTCAGGGGGAACTGCAGACTGCAACTAGAGAGACTAGGGACTCAAGAGGAGAAAAAAGAGATACCACAGCAGCTCTGGCACACAGCTGGTACTCCCTATTGTTCTCCCAAACATGGGAAAGTTGTTGTCAGGGTGACATCCTGCTCACCAACTCAACATTTAGTGCTGACAAGGGAACCCCACCTGCCACCAGCAGAAGGCTGCTGAGCACCTGGGGCCCCTGCATGGTGCCCTAGACACCACAAAGCTTTCAAGCAATTAGCTATGGAACATAACAGGACACCAGAGAGCCCTAGAGACACCAAGCTTGTGAGCAAGAGGGTGACAACACTGTAGGGGGCAAAAAGGGTGAGCAGGGGTACAGTTCCAGAGACTGCTGAGTTAAGAGGATGAGACAGGGTCAAGTCAACTGGAGTCCTCTTGCAACATGCATATGGGAGGTGTCTGTGTACAAGAAGAAAATAAGAATTACCCAGTACTTTAACCTAAGTAGTAAATTTCACGGGCAAATCAGAGTAACTCTCACCAGAAAGGTGCACAGAGGATCCAAACACAAGGTTACTATCAGCATATTAGCTGGCTCAGACCTACTCACAGGTTCCTCGATCACAAATTACACTTCCTTCCTCTGCACCTCTTCTCCTGCTCTCCTACGTATTTGTTTAAACTTCCTCTACTCAAAATAAAAAAGAGTGATATTAGTGATATGGTCTGCACTTTGGGTGGCTTTGGTGTTTGTCTGCCTCTCCCTCTAACTGCCGTCCTATTTTTCTTCTGTGTTTTTATCTGATTGCTCCCTTTTCCTCTTCTCTTCCTTCCCCGCCCCACAATTCAAGTTTACTTCTCAGCACTAGTATACTATAATCTGTACAAGTCATTAACAAAAGGGCGAAATTGTTAAGGCAAGTTTTAATATTCATAAGAAATGTGTAGCTGATTCTGCTGAAATTGACATAATGGACAGGAATTTCCCTTACAGACAGTAACCTGGCCTGATCCTATAAATTGAAAGACTAACATGTAGACAAACACTAAAAAGCAACCAAAGCCAACACCATATCACTGGAAAGGGGACATTAATAAAAGATATCATACTATTACTAACAGTCACTCAGCTGTAATGGATACTCAACCCTCAGAACTCTCTCTCTCTCACACACACACACACACACACAGTATGAGGAAACAAACAAAATGCCTCTCAAAACTAATTCTCCCAAAGCTGACCCAGTGGTCACTGATGGCAAGAAAATAAAAAACCTGAAGACTGAATTGCATCAAATGATAAAACAAGACAGAAACTCAGGTAGCTTAAAAGATGATATATGTACAACCCCTGTGGAGATCAATTTGGAGATTCCTCAAAAAGCTAGGATTAGGGGCAGGGGATATAGCTCAGTGGTTCCGGCGCCTGTCTTCCAAGCGCAGGGACCCGGGTTCAATCCCCGGTAACCACATAACAATACTGGGTGTGGAGACTCACCCCAGCGGCAACCAGTACCACATACCACAGTGCCGGGCGTGGTAGCTCACGCCTGTAATCCCAGCACTTGGGAGGCAGAGGCAGGAGGATTGCTGTGATGTGAGTTTGAGGCTGAGCTCAGGGCCAGTCTGAACCACGGGGCGAGACCCTGTCTCAAAAAAACCTTAAAAAAAAAAAAAAAAGCTAGGATTGGAGGTCCCATTTGACCCAGCCATCGCCCTGCTAGGTATATACACACAAGAATTAAAAGATTCATATCACAGTGACGTATGTGCACCTATGTTTATAGCAGCTCAGTTTGTGATTGCTAAATCTTGGAAACAACCCAAATGTCCATCAACTGGAGACTGGATTAAAAAGCTGTGGTTCTTCTACAGAATGGAGTATTACTCTGCCATAAAAAACGGTAAGTTTGAATCATTTATACTTAAATGGACGTACCTTGAGGACATCCTCATAAGTGAAATGAATAGGTCACAGATGTGTAAATATAGCATCTTTTCTCTGGTATGAGAAAATAAAGATGTAAATGAGTTCTAGAATGTATGTTATATATTGTGAAATAGAAAATACTCAAAGCAAAATGGGGTGAAGGGGGAAAATAATAAGATTATAACAAAAAAAAGGAAACAAAGTTTATGTATATAGGGGATGGGGGTGGTAGGGTGGGTAGGGCTATGGGATAAAATGAGAATTAAGCTGTGTCATATACTGGTACAAATTCCCATTGCTGAATGCAATCATGATGTGTATATGTAATTACCAATAAAGATTTCAATTTAAAAAAAGAGAGAGAGAGAGTAGATCTGATCAGTGAGTTTAAAGAAGATTCAAATAAAAAACTTGCAGATTGCCCCAAAACAACTTAAAACACTAATGATCAACTTAGCAAATGATGAAGAGTCTTAAAAAAAGGCACCAAAAAGACTTAGGAGATGGAACATTTTACTGAAAGTATGGGAGGAAAAATTATCAATATGAGGGAAAAATGTCAAAACTAGAAGACAGGTCTGATATATATGGCCATATACTCAGGCACACCTAAAAAATAATAACAGAATAAAGAAAGTGGATGTAACAACTGCCACCCTCAGAGTAACCTAAGAATAAATGGAGTTAAGAGAAAAGACAGAAGACAGCACAAATGGCATAAAAAAATCTGTTTACAGAAATCACAGGAAAAACTCTTTGAGTATTAAGAATTCAACATACATGTGAGGCATACAGAAGCCCAAATACTAACAAGCAGAAAAGATGTTCTTCATGACACACCATAGCCAAAATTCCAAAAGTCTAACACAAGGACAGAAACTCTAAAGTCACAGGAAAAAAAAGCAATAAATCACTTATATCCCATTAGAATTACAGAAAATTTCTAAACACAAATCTTAAAGGTCATGAGAGCTAACAGTGAAGTATTTCAAGTCCTAATACAACAACAAAAAAATTTTAACCCACCCTAAAATATCCTACAAAACTGTTTTTCAAAACTCATAACAAACAGCAACTTAAGAAATTCATGATCATTAAACCAGTACTCCAAAAACTTCTCAAGAACATCCTAGGGCCGGGGATATAGCTCAGTGGTTCCGGCGCCTGTCTTGCAAGCGCAAGGACCCGGGTTCAATCCCCGGTAACCACATAACAATACTGGGTGTGGAGACTCACCCCAGCGGCAACCAATACCACATACCAGTGCCGGGCGTGGTGGCTCACGCCTGTAATCCCAGCACTCGGGAGGCAGAGGCAGGAGGATTGCTCTGAGGTGAGATGGAGGCTGAGCTCAGGGCCAGCCTGAACCACAAAGTGAGACCCTGTCTCAAAAAACCTTTAAAAAAAAAAAAAAAGAACATCCTAGACAGAGAAAATGCCAATGAATGCCAAAAAAACTAATGAGGGTGAGCAGTTAAGTGAAAAGGAAAAATAAAGGAATTAGTAACAGAAAAATAATGTAATAACAAGAGTAAGACAATGCCTTTCAGTAATAATTTTAAGTGTAAAGAGTCCCATTCCATAATCAGAAGACACAGATGGGCACTACATCAGGAAAAAAAAAAAAAGAACAGAATGTTGCACACAATAGATACATTTAATCCAAAGAGATATTCACGGATTAAAAATTGGAGGAAAACAATATTTCATGTAAGGGAGCCCAAAAGCAAGCAAGAGTAGCTATCCTAAGTAGCTATCATATTTCTAGACAAGTTAGACTTAAAGCCAAAATTGATCACAAGAAGCAAAAAAAGTCACTATTAGTTAAGGGAACAGTTCATTGAGAAGAGATCACAAGTACAAATCCACATGCAGTGAATACTGGCATACCCAACTTTATAAAACAAACACTACTGGACCTAAATATCAACATAATCATAGTAGGAGACTCAGTAACCCACTTTCACAAAGACAGATCAACTAGAAAAAAAAGAACTATTAAAGTTAAACCAAACTTTCATACAAACGGAATTAACAGATAGATATCTACAGTGTTCCATTGTAGAACAAAATACCCAATCTTCTCACTGTACATAGAACTTTCTCCAAAACAGATCACATAGTAGCTCATAAAGCTTATTTAAATATAAAGAAAAGAAATAATCTCATGCACATTATCAGACCACAACACAATGGAACTATAAATTAATGGGAAAAAAAAGAAACAGAAATTTTACAAACAGAGAGTAATCCTTGAATAAGTAACGAGTCACAAGGAAAAAATTAAATGGCTCTTAGAATCAGACAGTAATGCCAATAGAGCTTACTGGAACCTATGGGGCACACTGAAGCAGTCCTAAGAGGAAAGTTCACTGCTATGGATGCCCATTTTAGAAAAACAGAATGAGTTTCAAAAAAATAGTCAAATGATGTATCTCAAGTCCCTACAAAAACAAGTAAGACCCAAGCTAGTAAAAGTGAAAACATAACAAAGGTTGGAATAGAAATTAATGAAATTGGGACCAAGAAAACAATGCCAAAAACCACCAAAAACAATGAATAAAAGAGTGGCTTTTCCAAATAACAGACAAAATAGACAAACTCTTACTTGTACATACCAAGATAAAGATAAAAAAGACCCATATCAATGTAATGAAAAATGAAAAAGGCAAAATCACAACAGACATCACTGAAATCCAGAGTAGTATCGCTATTTGAAAATCTATACTCCAAAAACCTGGAGAATTGAGAAAAGATGGGTAGATTCAAAGACACTAATGAATTATAGAAATTGACCAAAGGAATAAAAATCCCAAATAGTCTAAAAGCAGTCAATTAAGTCACACAATAATAAAAAAAAAAATCTACATATTGAATGTGGAGAGTTGTAGGGAGGGCAGGGGAATGGGAAAAATGAAAATCAAAATGTCTTATGTACAGGTACAAATTCTCAATGTTGAATATGATCACAATGTATATATAAAATATACCAGTAAAATCAATTTTAAAATAAATAAATAATTAAAACCTAGAAAGAAAAGCCAAAGACCAATAAACTCACTGCTGAATTCTGTAAGAACTTCAGAATTGATCAAATTATCAGTATTTCTAAAACTCTTCAATAAAACTGAAAGTATTCTAAATTCATTCTTAGAAGCTATCATTATATTGATTCCAATACCAGACAAGGACCTAACTGAAAAAGAAAACTACAGAACAATATATTTAATAAATATAGACACAAAAATCTTCAATAAGATACTGGCAAATTGAATACAACAAATCCTGGGGCTGGGGATTTAGCTCAGAGGGACTGTGCCAGCCTCACAAGCACAAAGTCCTAAGTTTATTCCCCAGTGCTGCCAAAAAAAAAGAATACAACAAATCCTTAGAAGATTATGTATCTTGGCCAACTAGGCATCATCCTAGGAATACAAGGGTGGCTCAACCACACAAATCAATAAATGCAACACACAGCAAAAACAGAAGCAAGGAAAAAAGTCACATGATTACCTCAACAGATACAGAAATGTCTTTGACAAAATCCAAAATTCTTTCATGATTTAAAGAAAACACCCTGATCAAAATAAGTACAGAAAGACCTTATCTCAATATGATAAAAGCCGTTTATGACAAACACACTGTCAACGCCATATTAAGTAGGGAAAAACTGAAGAGTGTTCCTCTAAAATCAGGAACAAAACAAAGGATGTCCACTATCACCACTTCTGTTTAATACAGGACCTGAAACATTAGCCAGAGGTGTCAGGTAAAAGAAATCAAAGGGATAAAAGAAGTGAAATGATCTGTATAGGAAAGGAAGAGATAAAATTATTATCTGCAGATAATGCTATCCTTTACATACAAGACCCCCCCCAAAAAATCCATCAAAAGACTCCTAGAATTACCAAGTTCAGGAGTATACAGAATACAAAGTCAACACACAAAAATTGATAATATTCCCTTTACTAATAATGAATGAACTCACTGAAAAAAATAGGAATAACATACCATTTACAATGGCATCAACAAAAATCAAATACTTAGGCATTCATCTCACCAAGGAAGTAAAAAGACCTCTACAACGAAATCAGAAAGCAGTACAGCTCCCAAGTGCAAGTTATATTACAAAGTTAGAGGGATAAAAACAGCACATTACAGGCACAAAAACAGACATATGGGTCAGTGGAAGGGAACAGAGGCCCAGAAAATACCTAAGGCATATTCATCTGTGTGATCTTTGACAAACTGGCACAAAGCATGCCCTGGAGGACAGACAGCCTCTTTACTAAGTGGTACTAGGAAACCTGGCCACACACATGCAGAGTCCAGAATATATGAATCTAGACTCTTATCTCTTACATGAACTAAAATAAAATACAATAGACTCGAGACCTGGATATTAAAAGAGAAACAGTTCATCTGCCAGAAGATAAAACAGGTAAAACTCTTGAAGACACAGGCATAGTAAAGACTTTCTGAACAGCACTCTAACTGCACACGAAATAACATCAACAAATGGGATTATACCAAATTAAAAAGTGTCTGGACAGGAAAGGAAACAGTCAGTAGAGTCAAGGCACAAATTACAGAATGGGTAAAATCTGTTTCCAACCATTCTTCTGATGGAAGACTAGAATATATAAAGAACTCTAAAAACTTAAACCCTTCAAAATAAAAAACCCAATCCAAAAATGGGCAAATGAAATTAAGAGCATTTCTCTGAAGAAATAGTGCACAAATAAATATATGAAAAACTGTCTACCATCACTAGCCCTGACAGAAACTCCAATTAAAACAACAAAGCAAGACCCTGTCTCAAAAAAAAAAAAAAACCCCAAGATTCCATCTTATTCCAGAACAAATGACTATTATCAAAAATCAAATAACAACAGATGTCAGCAAGGATGCACAGGGAAAGGAACCTTTCTGTACTACACTGAACAGGAGTGGTGACAGTGGATATCCTTATTTAGAGGGATATCTGTCAGCTTTTCCCTATTTAATATGATCCTGGTAGTATGTTAGTCATGATGGCTTCTACTGTATTGAGATAAGGTCTTTTTGTACTTATTTTCATCCTAGTGCTTTTAATTAATTAATTAATTAATTATTTTTAGTTTTTGAGACAGGGTCTCGCTTTGTAGTTCAGTCTGGCCCTAGCCTCGATCTCATGGCGATCCTCCTGCCGCTCTCTCTCTCCTCTCTCTCTCTCTCCCTGCCTCCCTATCTCGAGTGTTGGGATTACAGGCGTGAGTCACCGTGCCTGCCCGGAGTACTTTTTAAATCAAAGAATATTGGATTTTGTCAAAAGCTTTTCTGCATCTATAAAGGTGATGATTCTATTTTTGTTGCGCACTGCATTTATGGCTTTTTGTATGTTGAGTCACCCTTACCTCCCTGGGATGAAGCCTAGTTGGCCAGGATGTAGTCTGTTGATTGTATTCTGTCAGCCAGTATCTTGCTGATCAATATGGACAGCAAACATGTGTTTATAAATACAAAAATTACAAAATTTTAATGCAGCCCTCTTGATTACTTATAATCCTACCTTCTCTTTCATTTCATTGAACTTAGAGGTCCCAAGTAACTTAGGGTTTGTGATAAGATTATCTAGTTTAAATACCAAAAGTATTTCCAGAAAAAGCAAAATTGACTGCTTTGAATTACTATACTTCATTCCTTGCCAATAAGAAATAACTTATTTTTTAAAAATTATAACATACAGTTTCCCTATGTATAATGAATGCTACCTTGCAAACTCATAAGCTTGCAGCAGGGAAAAGCAAGAACACTACAAGTTTTTTTTTTGTTTGTTTAACTGTAAGCTTATCACTTATCCTTACCCCACTGATTAGCATTAGCATCTAAATCTCCTCTTAAAAGCCTAAGTTACTACTTCTGAGAATATAGCATACATTTTAAGAGGGTAAAAATTCCATAGATTAACAGGGAAAGTTTGAAATACTTTGGGACCACTGCTACTGAGAGCTGACTGTGCACACAATTCCGGCCTGTATTCACAGTGAACTAGTAAGTGCTGACATCAGCAACACCAACTACCCTCAGCCACCATCTGTCTCAACGTCTAGGTATTTGTTCAAATGAGCCGATATAGAACCCACAATTCTGAAAGTTTTATATAACAGCCATCTGTACAAACCCTCAGAAAAGGAGCACTTGCCTTCATTTTTCCACTGTACTTAGGATCCGAAAGGGTCTCAAAGGCTGCATCTTTGCTCTTCTGAACAAAATCTGGGAATCTGGAAAATACCTGATCACATATCCTTTTGATAAGTGTTTCCTTCAGGGCAAAAGCAGAAAAGAGATGTCAATTTAACAAATTTAAACTTGTACAAATTGAAACCACTTACTAAAAAATTTCTGTTTATAAAAACTATGTTACTTGGAAAATCTGGTTTTCTGGAAGATAAGATTAATAATTCAGAAAATCTTAAAGTGATATGTTAAACACAATTAGCTTTGATGAATTCTTAATGTTAAGACTACTAGCTTGTAACTTTTCCCAAAATTTCTAAAATAAGGAGGGCAAATACTCCCCAAAGAGTAAAGACTACTTTCAAAAAATAATATTAAATTCTTCTCAGATTTCATTTATTAATGGTATTAGCTATATCACAAAAAATATAAAATCATTATAGAAAAATCTTTTATAAGATCTTTTTTTATTTAGGTAGTGTTCTAAATAAGGCACAATTAAAAATACCCAAATAAATGATTATATTTAATTCAAAACTTTTAAGTTATTGATTTTTCAATTTGGGACACAGGTCTAATATTTAATATACAGACTGTTCTAGCACCTCGTTTTAACCAGATTAGTGTAAGTAGAAATAAGACTATTAGAGAAAATAAGCAGGCAAACACTGTTAGAGGCCCATGACAAAGTTATTTTAAACTTAATTTTTTTCAGTTTAAGCATATCACTCTACATATTCTTTAAATTTTTATTTGTAGATCAAATTTAAGACCTCCTCTACCACTGAGCTACCCCTCCAGGGCTCAAAACTTTTAAATCAATAAATCAGTTTCCTCTCAAATTTCATACCAAAAATACCTCAGGGATATTAAACTTAATCATGCTATTTCGAATATCAGTTATGCACCAGTAGATTCACAGAGAAATGTAGAAAGCCAGTCTATACCTGTTGTCTGGAGGTGTTGGGCGCCTGCAGCAGCGCAACATGGTTCGCCACCTTCTGCAGGACTGTAAGGTAGCTGAAATACAAGGTTCTCACTGCTTCACCATGTGAATTAGTCTGTGGCCAGAAGAACAACAAAAGGCTGTGCTATTGTTTCCATCATGAAATATGTCACTTATAATAAAGTTATTACTGCTACTTTTATTCAAATAAACCCTAAGAAAACGATAGTCAACTATTTAACCAAAGTATCATGAGTCACAGTTGTGGAATTATTTCTGGTGAATCATAGGACAACATAGTTTTTAATTAAAGAGGAGAGAATGTCCTCGTTGTGGAATGCATTTCGCCTTAAAAGATCTTTTTAGTTAGGTGGTGCTCTAAATAAGACACAATTAAAATTACCCAAATAAATGATTATATCTAATTCAAAACTTTTAAATTACTGATTTTTTCCAGTTTGGGAAACAGGTCTAATATTTAATATGGAGATTGTTATAGAGCCTCTTTTTAACCAGATTAGTGTAACTGTGACAGAAACGCTCCCGCTACAAGGTTCTGGTGACAGGGCTATGATGTGTGGCAGTGCTACACAGACTCCTTCTCTCTGCTCTAGCTTTTCTAAGACACTGAGCTCCCACAAAATGGGAAGTGGCTAATAACAGTAAAATAAATGAGATGAAATAAAAATCCATTTATTGAATTTCTATATGTTCCTAGATATGTGACATGCACCAGGTGAAAAAAGAAGAGCAGAAAATACAGACAGAAAGTGGAAAAGTGTGAATGAATTTTGTTTCTAAACATTTTTTACTCTATTTATAATAGTTTCTATTGAACTGGTAGTGTATCTGTCAGAATATTTCAGTCTACAATCAAAGTGTAAATCATTTTCTTACTGCTAGATAATGAACAAACTCCTGAAAATGAAATTTCAAAATAAAAGCAGGGTATTCCCAAATAAAAGCTAAAAGGGAAGATATCAAGTTGAAGCTTAATTTCTAAAATTAATTTTTTGAAAATATATCTGAATACTGAATTTATATGTGGTTACTATTTCATATTATAAAGAATTTTTAAAAACTATCCCCTTTAGAAATTTATAGCTTTTAAATATTAAATATTTTAAACATTAAAAACTGAAGAAAAGTTATTTTATTATCTGCTACTTTGACAGAAGGACAGAATATAATGTAACCAAAAGAACATGATAAAAATGAACTAAAAGGCTTGCCTTATAACAACAATTTCTCCTTTTCCGGCCACTGTTACAGGTACAAGGCTTAGAAGATTGAAGTATCAAAGATACATCTTCTGTTTCTAACACCGTTTGATAGACAGCTTTCTGGAAATCTGTCAGAGAACAATAAACCATCTGGCAAGACAAAATATAAGGCAATCACTAATATTTTTATAGCAGGAAGAATAATAATCACAATGTCCATGGGATTTAATAAATTGTAATAGCAAAAATTCATGAACTATTTTTTCCTCTACTTACCTTACTATAATAGTTTTCTCAATTCTCTTATATTTTTTACTTTCTACTTCACTCTATACAATTATAATTTAATTTTCAAATAATCATATACTTTAATTTTTAATTACAAGGAAATAATGAAAAAATTTATTACTTCTTTATTTCTCAATATTCTATAGGTCTTCACAAGATTTTATATATTGGTCCATTATATAAATAAATGATTAAAGTTTAAAACAAAAAATTTGATAAGGAAAAAGAATAATTCACAATAATGACACGAACAATAAACGCTTACTAAAATAGTTGGAAAACAAAAAATTAAAGCCTCCCTATATTATTAACAATTAAACAGTTACTTATATTTAATGTTTTGTTACAAATTCCTAAAATTAGTAAAGATGATTAATAAAATGCACATAAAAGTAAATACAAGTTGATATTTTATGTCCAAATTCAAAAAAGAATATCTGATAGAACAGTGCCACTAAGATATGACATAATCTATCCTATATTTTTCATAATACTGTGAATAAGTAATATAACTACTTGTACTTAGAGCCATGAAATAAATATGCCTTGACAGGGCTTTGAGGAATGGGAACAAGAAATAAAACTCATCTATTTGTAAGTATTTAATTGCCACTACAAAGAATATTATTGCAAAAAATGACAAATGAGAAAATCTAGGGATTTCCATCTAAAATTATATTAGATTTAAATATATATACATAAAGTATACTGTCTTGATCCTCAATCTTGAATATAAATTTATACATATGAACAAAAAGAAATTATATGAGATGGTATCACTGATTAATGTGATAAGGGTACTTTAAGCTGTCATTAAACATTTTAACATTTACTAAAACATCTTTCATTTATCATGCATTTCAGAGCAATCAAATGAGGCAGATCAACTCCGTCTAACAAATGAAGAAATCCACATTTGACAGTCTCAGTAAGCTGCTTCAACTTCAAAACTTTCAAGTAGGGGAGCTAGGATTCAACCTCATAGTACTTGATTTCCAAGCCCAAGTTTTAAAATTCTATGCACAATTCTCTTCACATATTTTTTTTCTCTTCACATATTTATATTTTTCTTATTCTCACTAAATAACTAAACAATATACATACAACTATGTAATACATTTTTAAAAGTATAGATTCATGAATTATTTCAATATAATATTTGCTTTAAATACCAAATGTCATATATGATATTAAGTTTTCCAAATTGCATATCATACTAATATATCTATCTTTTAGAAATAGTAATTCATAAGATATCCTACACTGAAGGGAATTTGGTAGGATTATCTTCATTTGGGACAATAATAAGGTTTATTTCACAGAAATTTATAGAACCATTACTCTGTTGCATGAGATAGAGAATCACAAAATTAAAAACTAGGAAAGAAAGATGAGGAATGTGGTTCATTGATTAAGCACTTGCTACTGTGCAAGAGGTACTGGGTTTGATCTCCATAAATAAATGAATTTTTTAAACTTAATGATTATTATATTTTAAAAAATATTCCTAGAGTCAATCTTAATTTTCTTAAGCCATTAATTATTGTTTTTCCACTGATTCAGAAACTCAATTGTGTAACTGTAAATATGACTATAAATAAAATCCAGAAATCAAGGTCTTAACCACTTTGTCTTATAAAAAGATGTAAGGCACCAAAGATTATAAAGAGTCATAGATGGCAGACCACTTAGGAAAGATAAAATGTGAACAGAAAACACATTAGAGAGAGAAATTTTTCCTACTTCCTTGAAGAAGAATTGTATCAAAAGCTTTAAGAAATGAGTCTAGTGTAGTTGTTACAGTTTGGATCTTAAATGCATCCAAAATGAACCATATTCCAAAGGCCTAGTCTCCAACTTGTGACACTAATGGCAAAAAAAAGAACTTTTAGGAGGTGAAGCCTCACAGAAAAAAGGTCATTGAGGGCAAACTCTTAAGGGAGATAATGGGAACTGAGTCCCTTCCTGTCTCTTTTTGCTCTTGGCTGCCATGAAATAAACAACTTTACTCGACCAAGTGCTCCCTACCATAACACCCTGTCTGTCACAGGCCCAAAGTAACGGAGCCAGGAAACCATTGACCAAATCTTCTTTTTTTTTAGGTTTTTTGAGACAGGGTCTCGCTTTGCGGTTCAGGCTGGCCCTGAGCTCAGCCTCATACTCACATCACAGCAATCCTCCTGCCTCTGCCTCCCGAGTGCTGGGATTACAGGCGTGAGCCACCACGCCCGGCACTGTGGTATGTGGTACTGGTTGCTGCTGGGTGTGGGTCTCCACACCCAGTATTGTTATGTGGTTACCAGGGAATCGAACCCGGGCCCTGAGCTTGCAAGACAGGCGTGGAACCACTGAGCTAACTCCCCGGCCCTCTTTTTTTTTTTTTTTTTTTTTTGAGACAGGGTCTCGCTTTACAGTTCAGGCCGGCCCTGAGCTCAGCCTCCAATTCACATCACAGCAATCCTCCTGCCTCTGCCTCCTGAGGGCTGGGATTACAGGCGTGAGCCACCACGCCCGGCACTGTGGTATGTGCTACTGGTTGCTGCTGGGTCTGAGTCTCCACGCCCAGTATGGTATGTGGTTACCGGGGAATCAAACCTGGATCCTTGCACTTTCAAAACAGGCGCAGGAACCACTGAGCTAAATCACCAGCCCCCCAAAACTTCTTATACCATAAGCCAAAATAAATCTTTCCTCCCTTTAAGTTGATTTAAAGGGTCAGTCCACAGCCATGCTGACTGGTCTTTGGCTCTCTGGGTATGCTGAGGCTGACTAGTTCAGTCGATGGCCTTTTAATATCCTGATATTAATTATTTATTAAGATATTAGGATGTAAGTATTGTTACAGCAACATAGAGCTGACTGACATATATATGAACAATAAACCCAAAAGCTAATAAATTAATAAAATTAGTAAGGAAAACAATTGGGTTAAATTAATATTTTCTGAACTTTTGTATACAATAAATTTTTCCCACAAAATTACATTATAAAACGCCAGAGATAGACAGACTTCCACTTAAAAGGAATATTTCAGAAAAAGAGAATAAAATGTAACAAAAATAAATTATCATACACACAAATGCAGTTCTTACCCGATCTTCTTTCTTTGGCAGCTGACCGCTTATAAGGGTCTTGGTACGCCTGAGAAGCCAGCCGGACATCTTTGCTGCAAGCCCTCGCATGGCCCTTCGGCCAGTGGCTAGTTCTCTTTTCGTCGCCGTGTGCCTCTGACCATGTTCCACTGGGTCAGAAAACTGTTTCTGGAAGTGGATCCTGCTACCTAAAAGTCCTGGAACAGCCCTTAAAAAAGGGAGTAAGAAAATCTGAGGATTTTTTTTAGGTTGTCCAAAAAGATTCTTTTAGCTCCTAAGAAACATACTCAAGTCACTTGTTAAGAGCAAAAACAAAAGTCAAGAAGACAGAATGTCTTTTCTTTGTAAAGTTTAAGCTTCTAACTAAAGATGATGACAGCACTGGTGAATCGACAAGCTAATCTAAAGACAAGTTTTCATGAGACTCTACTTGGCATAGCACGGTATATCAAGTATCAGATATTTCTGCAAACAATTAAATCATTGTTTTCTATTTTTGTTTTCAGAAACTAACAATTGGCAAATAAGACAGCATTAAACTAAAGAAGAAAGCATTCATGATTTCTTTTTTTTTTAAGAAAGAGTACGATCAGTGCTTTTACTCACCAGTCCATAACACACCAGAGTTCCTTCATGTTGTTCTGAAGAATGGTCCCTGTGAGGCCAATGCGGACGCTACAGTGCAAAGCTTTCATGGCTTCTGTTACTCGCGCTTTTGGATTCTTGATTCTATGAGCTTCATCCACAATGACAGCTGACCAGTCTAAACTAGAGAGTAATAATAAAAGACGGAAAAATAGAGAAAATAGCCTCACATTAGTCTAACGAATTTTTAGAGAGCTGTTTTCTCTACCAAAGCTTTGCAGGTTTTTTGTCCTTTTTCTTCTAGACAATTCTTACATCCAGTAGCTAACTGGTTATAACCTCCCCAAATAAAATGTGTATGGAGAGTATAAAAGGATATCAACACTATGTTTAAATGTGGTAGAATAAAAAATTTATCCTTTAAACATCATTAAGTAACAGCAGAATTTTTAGAGTAAAAAAACCAATGACAAATAAAAAAGAAGCAAACTTTGCAATGTTAAATGTGAATGAAAACACACCAATATGGATTCATGACTTTTAAAAGTTATAGTAATTATTCTGCTTACCACAGAGATTTAGTATCATTTGCTACTCTAGTAGCAGTTGGCACCAATGGTGGTTCATCTACTAAAAAGAACCAGAGCTCTATAGAAATTCAGAGAAATGGCTGATTTTAGGGGAAATAATACAGAATACAAAAGCACAGATATATTCAGAGACAAATGTATCCCAATGACACAGGAACCAACCTTTGTATCCCAATGACACAAATGAATCCCAATGACACAGCAACCAAATATTGCTGCATATTTCAGCAATAAGAATAATGCCTGTCACTGAGCAGAGAAAATATAGAATAAATAATGTAACAGTTTTATGAAAAAAATTTAGACCCTCACCTCACATTGCACATAGACAATTTAAAATCAATTATGGACTTGAAATATGGGGAAAAATTACAATAGTTACAAAACAAAGAAAAAATTTTTATGATTCCTGGTTAGGCATATACCTCTTAGACATGATACCAAATACATGAACAATAAAAATACTTTTGCCAAAGTTGGATCTCATCAGTTAAAACTTTTACTCTTACAAACATCCCATTAAAGGACATGTTACAGAGTAGAGGCAAATACTGCATATAATATTCAGATAAAAGACTTGTATATGGAATATATACAGAACTATTACAACTCAAAACAATATGACAACTAAGTAAAAGACAAGCAAAAGATTTTAATAAACATTTTCCAAACATTTCTTAATACAAATGGCATAAATATTTCTACAGTGATTCAAATTGGGAAAACAAAAGAATCAAAAAATACATGTCTAGGGCTGGGGAGTTAGCTCAGTGGTTCCGGTGCCTGTCTTGCAAGCTCAAGGACCCGGGTTCGATTCCTCCATAACCACATACAATACTGGGCGTGGAGACTCGCGCCAGCAGCAACCAGTACCACATACCACAGTGCCGGGCGTGGTGGCTCACGCCTGTAATCCCAGCACTCAGGAGGCAGAGGCAGGAGGATTGCTGTGATGTGAGTTTGAGGTTGAGCTCAGGGCCAGCCTGAACCACAAAGCGAGACCCTGTCTCAAAAAACCTTAAAAAAAAAAAGAAATACATGTCTGACATCAGCCATTTCTTCGTATTTCTATAGAACTCTATTCTTTTTAGCAGATGAACCACTCCTGGTGCTGACTGCTACTAGACTAACAACTGGTACTAAATCTTTGAAGTAACAGAGTAATTTACCATAACTTTTAAAAGTGATGAATCTATTTTGGTATTTTTTTATTCTGACTTAACATTGCAAAGTTTGCTTTTTTTTTGTCATTACTTTTTACTCTAAAAATTCGGCTGTTACTTAATGATGCTTAAAGGATAATTTTTTATTCTACCATATAAAGTCAAAATTGTTCTTAATTCTTAATTAAATGACATGCTGTCTTTTATAGTAGAACATCAAGGATAGAAGAAATACTGTTACAAAAACATAATTTTGTAACACTCAATAACTGAAGGCCGGGGATTTAGCTCAGTGGTTACAGCGCCTGTCTTGCAAGCACAAGAACCCGGGTTCAATCCGTGGTAACCACATACAGTACTGGGCATAAAGACTCACACCCACCAGCAAACTGTACCACATACCACAGTGCCGGGCGTGGTGGCTCACGCCTGTAACCCCAGCACTCACGAGGCAGAGGCAGGAGGATTGCTGTGATGTGAGTCTGAGGCTGAGCTCAGGGCCAGCCTGAACTACAAAGCGAGACCCTGTTTCAAAAAAAAAAAAGTTTTATATATATATATATGTATTTTTCATTCAGGCAAGAATAAGTTGCATATGCTAACATTTCTAAGTAAAAGGGCTGAGGGACCAGAATACTTAAATAACAATGAAATAACATCTCATTTTTCTACAGGATTCATAATTTTCTTACATTATGAAGCCCCCAAGAACAAAGAGAAAAGGAGAAAAGAGTCACAAAACCATAGAAGCTGGGAAGAAGATAGGCAAGACAACTTACAAAAGTGCAAAAAGCAATACGCTGTGCCAGCAAAGGAGAAAGCCAAGAAACAAATGATTCATTTATTTAGCTCTTTAAAAACTAGGAATTGGTGATACTAGATGCCTCTGAACTGGAAATACATAAATGTTCTGCAGTCCATTTATAAGGCAATTGGATCTCCTAGGTACGTATTCCTACTCCACAAAACAGCTGCATCAAGTTCTTCTAGTGAGGCAGTGGAAGGCAAAATACAGCAAAAAAATCATTTGCCTTATAAAGAAATGAGATGATTCCGAAAAATAAAGAAGAAATGAAGTCATAGCATCAACATGTGGTTGTGGGTATGGAGGTAAAGACTAAGAAGATCAGTAAGAGCTGAAGCAACAGTAATAGGGAGAGGGTTGTGCAGTGAACTGTAGATTCCCCTGTGAATCTTCCATCACAATTGCCTCTTTAAATCCCATATATATATAAGTCTTTGATATAAGGTGAAGTATAAAGAATAATGGTATAATAAAAAGAGATATACTTCATACTAGGCAGTATGTTTACTCTGTGGACCATCTGTGCTAAATGTACAGAGCGTTAGTCTCACAAAAATAATATTTGCAGTCATAAAACATAAATTATTTCATGTATTTTTCAAACTAATACCATTTGAATTAATAAATGGCAAAATAAATAAATATGACAAATATTGTAACATTTTGATTCCCTAATCTTATAAATATATGACTCATGGTTACATAATTCTTGCTTAAAATTTATAACACTCACAAAATAACCACTAGAAAAAATTTCTCCAGCAAACATTATGTGCTAAAAGTATAATCAGCACTGCACTACAAAGTTAAAGATTAAATCTATATTAATAAGCTCATAGTCTAAAGGAGTAGACGAGTAAAAAGCTAATTAAACTACAATTGTTACTGTGATAATTTACTGCATTTATTCAACTGCACAACATTATTATTGATGGTGTTATATATTAGTTAAAAAGCTGAAGTCTAGATTTAGATAGATAATATGTAAACCTCATGCCCATCACTGTGTAAGTCTGGACAAATTATATAATCTGCCTGACGGAGATTACACCTTCGGCTAGCATCCATTAAACAGTAACATGCTAACTTATCAGCTTGGATGTGGTATAAAATCAAATCCCAGACTTGACAAAAATGATAGCTCCATATCCAACTTTACTTACATGAATCATCTAAGCATCCCCATAAAAGACAAAGCTTATCAAAATGAAACAAGCAAGATTCAATTATATGCTAACTACAAGGAGATTCCATTTCAAATCTAAAGAATAGATATGTCAGAATATAAAAATATAGGCCGAGGATTTAGCTCAGTGGTTCCAGAGCCTGCCTTGCAAGCACAAGGGTGCAGGTTCAATTCTGTATGTAACCACATACAACAATGCCGGGCATGGAGACTCATGCCCAATAGCAATCAGAACCACATCCCACAGTGCCAAGTGTGGTGGCTCACACCTGTAAGCCCAGCAGAGGCAGAAGGATTGCTGTGAGTTCAAAGCTGAGCTCAGAACCAGCCTGAACTACAAGGTCAGACCCTGTCTTATAAAAACAAAGAAAGAAAGAAACAAAAATATTTAAAAATATAAATATACACATGTAGTATGTATAAGAAGACTCTATGTGTAATGTGAACTTTAAAGAAAACAAAAATTCTATGTAAGTAGTTGTTACAGTGAGAATAAAAGAAAAAAACAAGGCCATAAATGTTTGGTACAGATGCACTTTATTTTTACAAAAATTTTTAATCTGTGGTAAGCTGAACACCTGAATATGCAACTTAGGAACATAAGAGGGCCAGTATTATTGTGTATGAATCAAAAGATTATTAAAGTTGATCAATAAAATCCTCTAATGGGTTTGAACACCTAGTTTTGGCAAAAACAAGATCTAATTCATTCTGCCATTTTGTATGTGAGCTGGTTTATCCAAAGTCATACAGCCTATTAGTAACCTTTCTACTCTTAGATATATTTTGAGCTTATGAAATCTATGAGATAACTGCTGGTTATTGTTCTTCATTTCTATCTTATGCCAAAGCATCTTTATACAAACCTGAAAATGTTATCTTTAAAAATAACTTTGTTTTCTGCCATTAACTCTTTCAATGACAATAATTTAAACTCATTATAACTAAGATTAGTTTTAAGGACTGACCAGGTATTTTTTTCCAAAGACACACACACTAGATATAAAGTATATCCTTTTATGGAGAAACAGAAGCTTGCAGCAGATCAAAGCCAATGACTTTACCAAGGCCTAAGCTGTGGCTGGCACTACTATGAATAGTTTAATGTTCCCTTGACCAGCTATTATAAAAGCTTTGTACTCACTCGCTAAGACTGCTAAAATCAAACACCACAGGCTGAATAGCGTAAGAAGAGAATTTTATATTTTTATAATGTTTTGAACTAGAAACCCAAGATCAAGGTGCCAGCAGTGTGGGCTTCACAAGTCCCTTCCTCTGTGCCTTCAGTTCTCAGCGTCTATCTCTCCTCTTACAGGCATCCCGGGCCTGTGGGATTACAGCTTCACCCAAACAGCCTCACTGTCACTTTTCTCTTTTAAGACTTATCTTAATATATTGTCTTTCCTTTACTGACTTTATTAGGTACACATTATAATCATATTCATCACTGAGAATCTGTACCTGTGCATGACATACCTTAATTCCTATTTTTTCCCATTCCTTGGCCTCCCTTCAAACCCCACTCCCTTATATACAAAACTTGTTCCCATTTTTTTTCTTTTTTGCTGTCAATTTTTTTTTCCTTTCTTTGTTTTCCCCTTCTCCTCTACCAGTTCCCCTTCCCCTTTGAACATTTTCTTCCTATTTCACAATACATTTTGGACTTGATTTACACAGTTAGCTTTTCACACTAAAGAAAGGATATGGTACTTAGATGTCTGCCCTATTTATTTCACTGAAGAGTATGGCCTCAAGGTACATCCCTTTAGCTACAATGTCTGTAACTTATTCTTTGTGGCTGAGTAATATTCCATTTTATAGAAATACTACACCTTATTTATCTACACACCTACTGACAGGGTTTTAGGTTGTTTCCAAGATTTAGCTATTACAAACTGTGCCAGTATAAACATGGGCGTGCATATATCACTGTGGCATGATGCTTTTAATTCTTTAAATATGATCACACTCTGAGGGACAGGGTTTGGAACTAGTACATATGAATTTGGGGGTGAGAGTACACAAGTTAGCCCATAACAAACTTCTTTGTCTTTATGAACCTAGGTTCCCACTATCTTTACATATAGTAGAGAAATACTTATCAAATGCAAATCTAAGCATTTTCATTATCTTTGCAATTTGCTAAAAACACTTCAGGGATACTGTTTTGTCCCAAACATAAAGGAAAAAATCTTCTAGGCAGGATTCAATGCTATTTATGATACACCC
Organism: Petromus typicus; assembly: GCA_004026965.1. Taxonomy (NCBI): domain Eukaryota; kingdom Metazoa; phylum Chordata; class Mammalia; order Rodentia; family Petromuridae; genus Petromus; species Petromus typicus. The sequence goes on along the minus strand of PVIR01004237.1, from coordinate 10,493 downwards.
CTTAATTCACACATTATGTGCTCTCCTAGCCACATCTTTCTTACATTCTAAGCTTCAGTGAAATAGTGTATTCCATCAGTCTACATACAAAACAGAGTCTCATAATTAAAGTTACTCATGAAAATCACTGTCTTAGTCTGCGGCCATATACAAGAATGGTTATACATTAGATTTAGGAAAAGTTTTATTCTTCTTTTAGAGACATTGTTTAGAGAAGTATCCTATACTGAGTTTAACACAGTAAGAAAACAGAAAACCTGATCAAGGCTTTTTCTTGTCAGAAAATAAGTCATTACAAATCATATATTTCAATAAATCTGAAATGAAGTTAAATCAGGCTAAAGGTAAATTAGAGTTCTTTTTAAAAAATATTACAATGTAAGGTATTCTTATTGATTTAGATGCTCTTATTCCCATCATTACCTGTTGAGTTCATCCAGACATAAGCGCAGTGTTTCGTATGTTGTTAGAGCAATTTCACATTTCCTCTGCCTTACACGAATCAATTCATTGTCTTTTTTGTTACCATGTAAAATGGTGACTCTGAAATATCCCCAGGTATCCAATTCATCCTTCCAATTGTACAGGACAGAAAGGGGAGCAACGATTAAAAACATCTAAAAGAAGAAAAACAACATGTCTTGATTTTTTTTTAAATGAAAAAGAATTTCAAAGTGAAATCCAGAAAAATCAATAGTCTTTAATTTTTAGATGTTTACAGTATAGTTAATATGAACAAATACAAATTAAGAATTGGATCTATTTGGTCACAGACTTTCAAAAGTTAATTTGTTGCTTCATTACCTTCTTTTTTTTTTAAGGTCTTTTGAGACAGGGTCTCGCTTTGTGGTTCAGGCTGGCCCTGAGTTCAGCCTCAAACTCACATCACAGCAATCCTCCTGCCTCTGCCTCCCAAGTGCTGGGATTACAGGCGTGAGCCACCACGCCCGGCACTGGTATGTGGTTTTGGTTGCCGCTGGAGTGAGTCTCCACACCCAGTATTGTTATGTGGTTACCGGGGAATCGAACCTGGGTCCTTGCGCTTGCAAGACAGGCGCCGGAACCACTGAGCTATATCCCTGGCCCTTCATTACCTTCTTATTAGGATAGATCTTGTCTACAAGAACAGTTATTATTTATTTTCACTCCCAAAAGTCACTGAAAGACTTAATTACTTTTCTCAGTGCTGAGACAAAATACGTGACACACAAAGTTAAAGAAGATAAGTTTATTTTGCTCATAGTTTATAGAAGTTTCAGTCCATAATACGATGGTTCCAAAGTACAGTAGGGTGGCCAACAGTGAAGCTCTGCACAGGAGAAACAGCTCATGGTGGGCAGAAGGTAGCAAAGCAAGCCGGAGGGGAAAGACCAGCTTTTTTCTGTCCTTCCGCTGCATCAAGGCTATTGGGAATAGGAAGGTGCCAAACCAATCAGTGGACGGATTAAGTAATTACACACCCTTAATTCCAGCATCACACATTCTAGATTCAGCTACCTCTAAAACAGCGCCACCTACATGAGGCTTTGAAGGGACATCTAGACATAAACCATAACAAAGAGAAGAACGTGAACAGTTGGTCAGTAGTCACAGATAGGAAGGCAAAATATATGGCAGTAAGTATAGGCTGACTATTGATATAATAAAAACAGAGGTTTTCTTCTAGTTGCTTTTGTTTTGAAGTGAATTTTCCAGGTCATCAATGGAGAGTATTTGAAAGAGGAAAAAAGGACAGACAGCTCTAGAAGATAATCTTTTTTTTTTTGAAACAAGTTTTCACTTTTGTAGCTCAGGCTGGCCCTGAACTCATCCTTGAACTCACAGCAATCCTCCTGCCTCTGCCTCTGTGCTGAAATAAGCAGCTTCCCCCAAAAGCACAGACCAACAGACCAGAATATTTTCTTATAGTGATGGAAAGCTGACTAATGCAGCCATCAAACCAACAGTCCTTGTTAAAATTATTAGTTATCTATTAGTTTTCACCTAAACCATAACAAAGACAAAAGCAATTCTCCAACACAGAGAAGAGTAAAATCAAGATCCCAACAACTGCCAAGGGCCAACTCAGTACTGTAAGTACACAAAGCAGCCCAGGTGTATTCTTAATATAGACGATCTTTGGGCTGAGGATTTAGCTCAGTGGTTCCAGCACCTACCTTGCAAGTACAAGAGCCCAGTGCTTGGTAACCACATACAACAATGCCGGGCATGGAGACTCACTCCCACCAGCAATCAGAACCACATACCACAGTGCCAGGTGTGGTGGCTCATGCCTGTAATTCCACCATTTGGGAGGCAGAGGCAGGAGGATTGCTATGAGTTCAAGGATGAGTTCAGGGCCAGCCTGAGCTACAAAAGTGAAAACTTGTTTCAAAAAAAAAAAGATTATCTTCTAGAGCTGTCTGTCCTTTTTTCCTCTTTCAAATACTCTCCATTGATGACCTGGAAAATTCACTTCAAAACAAAAGCAACTAGAAGAAAACCTCTGTTTTTATTATATCAATAGTCAGCCTATACTTACTGCCATATATTTTGCCTTCCTATCTGTGACTACTGACCAACTGTTCACGTTCTTCTCTAGAGACAACCTTTCAGCTTAGGCAGTCTGATCCATCCCTTTTTACAAACCTAGAATCAAAGTTGCAGATACTGCCCCTAATCTTCCCTTTATGATTACTTTCCCTTTTTAATAGACTACATCCATCTATAAGCAAATATATCCCCTAGAGTTAAAAGAAGCAAACAATTCAAATAACAAAACAACAGAAATAGCCTTATCCTGCAATCCTGTAACTGTCTCCAGCTATCATGCAATTAATCTACTCTCTTTATAGGCATGATGCTCAAGGGTTGTCAATATGATTTCAACTGTCCTTTTGTTCTCTCTTGAACTCATGAGAAGGACTTTTAGCCTAATGTCTCTGTTACAGTTGAATATGAATGTCCTTCAAAGGTCTGCACGTTAAAGGCTTGTTCCATCCTGTGGCATGACGGGAAAATAGCAGAACCTTTAAGAGGTGGGGCAAGATAGAAGGAAGTTACATCACTGAATTGTCCTTGGAGGGTCCTGGCCTCTTCCTTCTCTTTCACTTTCCAGAGCTCTGAAATAAGCAGCTTCCCCCAAAAGCACAGACCAACAGACCAGAATATTTTCTTATAGTGATGGAAAGCTGACTAATGCAGCCATCAAACCAACAGTCCTTGTTAAAATTATTAGTTATCTATTAGTTTTCACCTAACTTGTCGGGGGTTTTGTAGCAACCCTAAAAACTGCTGCAATCAACCATTTTAATGTTCTTTTTTCTCATTATCACCACTGTTGCTAACCTATGTTTAACAGGGTTAACAGCAGGTTTCTCTTCTAAAGTTTTCTACTTGCCCTACATCAGAGACAGAACCATTAAACAAGGTGAAAATTCCAGTTAAATAAAAATGATATACCACTCTTGTCTTCTGTGAAATATTTCATAAAGCCATTTTTCACCAGTACAAGTCAGATCTATGATTGGTTTTTTTTGTTGTTGTTGTTGTTTTTTTTTTTTTAGGCTTTTTGAGACAGGGTCTCGCTTTTGTGGTTCAGGCTGGCCCTGAGCTCAGCCTCCAACTCACATCACAATCCTCCTGCCTCTGCCTCCCGAGTGCTGGGATTACAGGCGTGAGCCACCACGCCCGGCACTGTGGTATGTGGTACTGGTTGCTGCTGGGCGTGGGGTCTCCACACCCAGTATT
>PVIR01004236.1:22787-80968 GCA_004026965.1 Petromus typicus | reverse complement strand
GAGTGGCTATCCTATTTGCAGACAAAGTAGATCTCAAACCAAAACTAACTCAGAGAGACAAAGAAAGACATTACATCCTCATACAGGGAACAATCCAAGATGACATTCATAAATATTTATGCACCAAATTCTAGTGTTCCCAATTATATAAAACAAATAAAAGCCAATTAAGCATTAATATAATAGTAATGGGGAACCTCAGTACCCGACTGTCACAAATATACAGACTGACTGGACAAAAAAATCAGTAATGAAATACTTGAACTGAACCAAGCTGTTGAACAAATGAACTTAACAGATGTCTACAGAGCATTTCACCCCACAAAATCAGAATATACATTCTTCTCAGCTGCTCATGGGCCATTCTCCAAAATAGACCACATGCTAGTTCACAGAGGATGTTTTAGTAAACTGAAAGGAACTGAAATTATCCCCTATACACTATCAGACCATAATGCCTTAAAATTGGAGATCAATAGCAAAAGAAATCCCAAGAACCTCACAAACACATGGAAATTAAACAATCTCCTGAGCAACAAATAGGTCATAAAAGATATTAAAGAAGAAATTAAACAATTTCTTTACTTAAATGATAATGCCAATACAACACAGAGGAATTTATGGGACACAATGAAAGAAGTTCTACAAGGGAAATTCATATCAGTGAATGCAATGCCCATACTAGGAAAACAGACAGAGCTCAAATAAACAACCTAGTGCTGAACCTCAAACTACTAGAAAAAGAGGAACAAAACAAACCAAAAGCTCATGTAAGGGAGGAAATTATAAGGATTAGAGCAGAAATCAATGCAATGGAAATTAAGAGAATGATACAAAATATATCAATGAATCAAAAAATCAGTTAATTGAAAGAATAAATGAAACTGGGCCAGGGATTTAGTTCAATGGTTCCAATGCCTGCTTTGCAAGTACAAGGTCCTGGGTTCAATCCCCAGTAAAGACCTACAACAATGCTGAACACGGTGACTCATGCCCACCAGCAATCAGTACCACATACCACAATGCCAGGCATGGTGGCTCATGCCTGTAATCCCAGCACTTGGGAGGCAGAGGCAGGAGGATTACTGTGAATTCAAGACTTGCCTGGGCTACATAGTGAGCTCAGGACCAGCCTGAACTGCAAAGCAAGACACGGTCTCAAAAAAAAGAATAAATGAAAGAGACAAGCCCTTAGCCAATCTTATCAAAAGAAGGAAAGAAAATCCATGCAATAAGGAAGGGGGAAATCACCACAAATCCAGAAGAAATTCAGAGGATAATAAAAACCTACTCTGAGAACTTGTTACTCCAATAAGAGGAAAAACACAAAATAAATGGATAGATTCCTACACATACATGAACTTGCAAAGTAGAATAAAGAAGATATAAAAATGCTAAACACCTCAAAACATCAATATGTGAAATTGAAAATGTAATTAAAAACCAACAGACAAGGGCCAGGGATTTAGCTCAGTGGTTCCAGTGTCTGTCTTGCAAGCACAAGGACAACTGGGTTCAATCCCTGGTAACCACATACCATACTGGGCATGGAGACTCACGCCCAGCAACAATCAGTCTCACATACCATAGTGCCAGGCGTGGTGGCTCACACCTATAATCTCAGCACTCGGGAGGTAGAGGCAGGAGGATTGCTGTGATGTGAGTTTGAGGCTGAGCTCAAGGCTAGCCTGAACTACAAAACGAGACCCTGTCTCAAAAAAAAACCCAACTAACAAAAGTTCTGGTCCTGGTCCTCATAGTTTTATTAATGAATTCTATAAGACTTTCAGAGACCTAATGTCACTACTCCTCAGACTCTTTAATGCAGTCAAAAGAGAAGCAATACTTCCAAAATCATTCCTGGAAGCAACCATACCTTGATTGCAAAAGCAGGGAAAGACCCAACAAAAGAAGAACTATAGGCCAATCGCTTTAATGAACACTGATGCAAAAATCCTAAATATAACACCAGCAAACACAATACAGAGCATTATCAAGAAGATCATACACCCTAACCAAGTCGGATTCATCTCAGGGGTGCATGGATGCTTCAACATACATAAATCAATAAATGTAATAAACTATATTAAAAGAGTCAAGGACAAAAACCATATAGTCAATAGATGCACAGTAACTGTTCAACAAAATCCAACACCCATTCATGATTAAAACTCTATAGAAAATTGAAATAGATAGTCTTTATCTCAAAGTGCTACAAACTATTTATGAGAAACCAACAACCAGCATCATATTAAACAGTCAAACACTGAAACCTTTGACACTAAGATCAGGAACAAGACAAGAAGGTCTACCGCCTTCACTCCTGTTCAATAGTTTTGGAAACATTAGCTACAGCAATTAGACAAAAAAAGAAATTAAAGAAATAAAGATAGGTAAGGAGGAAGTTAAACTGTCATCATTTGCTGATGATGTGATATTCTATATAGAAGATCCTAAAAACTCAACCAATAGACTCTAGGTTAATCATCAGATTTAGCTGGATACAAGGTCAACACTCAAAAATCAATAGCCTTTGTATACACGAACAACAGACTCACTGAAAGAGAAATCAAGGAATCAATTCCTTTCACAATAGAATCCAAAAAACTGAAATATGTAGGAATCAGTCTAACAAAGGAGGTGAAAAATCTCTACTCTGAAAACTACAGCAATCAGTACCACGTACCACAGCGCTGGGCGTGGTGGCTCACACCTGTAATCCCAGCACTTGGGAGGCAGAGGCAGGAGGAATGCTGTGATGTGAGTTTGAAGCTGAGCTCAGGGCCAGCCTGAACTACAAAGTGAGACCCTGTCTCAAAAAAAAAAAAAGAATGATAAATTTGAATCATTTATACTCAAATGGTTGTACCCAGAGGACATACTCATAAATGAAACAAAAAGGACACAGATGTGTAAATATCATATCTTTTCTCTAGTATGAAAAAGTGAAGCTGTAGATGAACACCAAAATGTATGATAGGTAACGTGAAATATGAAGAAACAATGCAAAAGGAAAAGGGAAAGGGGAGGTAAGGAAAAGTAAAGAAGGGAGGGCCAGGGATTTACCTCAGTGGTTCCAGCACCAGTCTTGCAAGCGCAAGGATCCGGGTTCCATCCCCAGTAACTATATACAACAGTCCTGGGCATGATAACTCATGCCCACTAGCAATCAGTACCACATACCACAGTGCCGAGTATGGTGGCTCACGCCTATAATCCCAGCACTTACAAGGCAGAGGCAGGGGGATTACTGAGTTTGAAGCTGAATTCAGGACCAGCCTGAACTACAAAAGTGAAACCCTGTTTCAAAAATCTAAAAAAAAAAAAAGAAAGAAAATAAGTAAAGATGAGAAAGAAAGAATTTTATAGTAAAATCAAAAGGAAACAAAGTTTATGTATACAGGGGGTGGGCATTGTAGGGAAGACAGGGGAAAGGGAAAAAAATGAGTATCAAGATGTGCCCTGAACAGGTGCAAATTTTCAGTGTTGAATGTGATCACAATGTATGTATAAAATGTATCAATAAGAAAGAGTGGTTCTATAATTCTATGCAAAGAATAGCCAAACAAAATGAAGTACACTCACACAACAGAATTTCATCTTTCAGTTAACATCAGGGCTTAACAAAACAAATGTCAGTGCTGATGGGAAAGAGCACATACTTCAGGAAGCAAGGGCAGTGTGGTTTCAACCATGCCAGCACATTTGTGTCACCTGAACCTAACCCAGAGGGAATATCAGGTAAACCCAAAATGAAAGATAGTCATTGAAATAACCCTGCTCCCTTGTAGAGTCAAGTTCATGAAACTCAAACACAGATACAGGAGCTGTTCTAGAAGAAAGAGCTGGAGATAAGGGCACAGCTCTGAGCTGGGTCCTCTAACCAGAAAGAGAAACCACTATGAAATGTGAGCAGGGCTGTGAGCCCAGTGCCCAGTTTTGGGTTCTGTGGCATGTTGAGTTCTATGAGAGAGCACCTTGGCTGCACCAATCTTCTACAGAGGCCAAGGACAATGAGCATCAGGTCAATATTTATCAAATGGGTCTGTTGAAAGTTCTCAGAAATCATTCAATCTGTCTGCAGGTAGAGATGGATCATGCACCTTATATCACATATGAAAATTAACTCAAAACGAATCAAAGGCATAAATACAGAAGCTAAAGTTATGAAACTCTTAGAAGAAAACATAAAAGAAAAGCTCCATGCCTTTGGGTTTGGCAGTGATATCTGGATATGATATCAAAAGTATAGGAAACCAAAGAAAAAAGAGACAAACTGGATTCCATCAAAGTTAAAAAAAAAAAAACTTTGTGGGCTGAACCCTATAGTATGTACCTGTCATCTCACCTGCTTGGGCAGAGCCAGAAGTTCAAAGCTATCCTAGATAGCGTGGTGCAAACCCTATAATAAACAATACTTCCATTAAAGGATGCTCTCAGCAGAATGAAAAGGCAAACCACAGAGAGAAAATATTTCCAAATCATTTATCTGACAAAGAAATAATATACAGAAAATATAAAGAACTCCAACAACTTAATAAAAAAATTACATCTCAATTCAAAAATGGGCAAAGGGATAAACAGAAATTACACACACAAAATATATACAAGTGGCCAATAAATACATTAAAAATACACTTAACATTACTACTTAGGGAGCCGAAATCAGAACCATAGTGTGACACAATGCATATCTATCAGAATGCCTGCTATAAAAATAAAATCTTAATAACACATCTGGCAAAGATGGAGAGAAATAAGGACCTTGGGCATTGGTGGTGGGAATGTAAAATGGTACAGACACTGTGGGAAATAATACATCATCAGCAGTTCTTGGAAGAATTAAACAAACTACCACATGGTCCAACAATTTCACTTCTGGGTATATACACAAATGGATTAAAAGAAAGACTTGAAGAGATAGCTGAGCGCCAATATTCACAACAGCTAAAAAGTGAATCAACCCAGTGACCACAGATGGGTGGATGGATAAACAAAATGTGGTATATACATGCAATGGGATATTATTTGGCCATAAAAAGGAAGCAACTTCTGACACATGTTATGAACCTAAGGTCTGACATGAATGAACTGTGAAAGTATGACGCTAAGTGAAAAAGGCTGGTCACTGGAGGACAAATGCTGTATGACTTCATTCAAGTGATACTCAGGAACAACCAAATTCAAAGAGAAACAGTAGCTGCCAAGGGCTAAAGGGAGGTAAAAAGAAGGGGCTATTTATAATACTTGGTGCTGTTTCAAGAGTCTAGGAGTGGACGGTGGTAACAATGGTCTTACAACAGTACAGATGTGCTAATGACACTGAACCTGTACTTTAATGGGTTGAAATGGTAAAGTTTATGTTTATTTTTGCATAATATTAATAAAATATTATGTCTACACATCCAAGATACTTCAAGATTTCCATGATGTGTGAAAAAGTAGATCAACATGTTTTTATGAAGTCTGGTATGACTCAGCCCTCTCTGAGCGATTACAGCCAGAAGTATTCTTAGCATATCTTAAACTGCTAACATTTTGAAGAATATTGATTCTACATATGATATGTAACAAAAATTTGGTATAAAATATTATTTTAAAGGCTCTGAGAAAAATAAAAAACAGGCACAAACCTATTCCTATAACAATACCTTTTCTACCCAGCAATACTATAAAAGCACCTTATTTAAAAACAAACAAACAAAAAAAAAAAACAGCATTTCTAAATCAGTATTCTCCAATTAAGAAACGCTTGCTTGCTTGAAATTTTTGGAGAAATAATCACAATAATAAATGACTCTCCCTAACAGAAAATGAAGAGGGAAAGGGACAACAGGAAAAGGAATCTACGGAGTGCAGAGCCGGCAAGCCTGGACCCTGGGGGGAAATGTGCGGGAGTGCGCTCCCTGACCCAGCTTCTGCCCTCCTGCCACCGTGGCCCATGCCCCCGGGTGTGATGTGGGGATCGTGTTCTGGCTGGGAAGGAGCGGTGGAAATGGAAATGGGGCCACAAGCTCAGATCTTTCCATTACACACAAAGGGCAGCTTCCAGCCTTCACTTTCATGATTGAAAATGGAAAAAGAAATTGACTTCACATTTTATGGAAAGCAGTCACGGAAGAATCTTCACACAAGGGTAGGCTTTTGTGCTTCCTATTGACAGAAAAAATAGCTGAGATTGTTGGAATCAGGTGTGAGGGGCCCCCGTGAGACCCTCATCCTGCAACTAATGGCCCCAAGACAGCCTCTCAGACCTGAGAATGACCTCCTACAATTTCTAAGACCAGGGAACACACTTTTCCAAAAATAAATCTTTTTTTTTCTCTGACAAGCTCTTAAGACTTAAATTTAGAAATTTCCATGACAATATTAGCTAAAAAGGTATATACAAATCAAATTCAATATAAGTGCTCCTTCTTGGACTTTTCAAAAATATCTTCTTATAATTAAAGTTTTCCTGCATTTTGGGGGGTGAACTGGGCATTGCTGAAACATCTGGCTTCCTGCTGAAGTGAAGCAGAGGCAGCTGCTCAGAACTCGCTTGTTTTTTTCTTAAATCCCTATCATAGGTCCTTACTTTGTGCTTGGACTATGCCTGGGGTCATTCGGCACCAAAGCAAGCATGACACCCCTCACATGATACCCTCACTGTTCAACTGTTGGACCCCATCACAGACATACCACAGACTGCCCCACTCACTGCCCACGAGGTGAGAGAGGGTTTCCAGCTCCAGCTGCAGAATGACAGACACCCAGCATGTCACTTACAGACCAGCTTCTCATGGGAGGCCTCGTGTCCCAGCCCACTCCCTGTGCCTTCCAGGCTCCAGCTGAGCTCAGGGTACCCCAGCACCTGCAGCCGAGGGGCCCACCCAGCAGCATTTTGAGGCATTCGGCTCTGCTTATGTCTCAGTCTGAGCCATGGGCAGCGCACAGCGGTCAGCACCTTCCCCTCTGGACCACAAGCTCCCTGAGGACCGGTGCACTTCAGCACCACAGACACACACAGGACCAGCCCCTGGCAGGCAGCACACCAGCACCAGGGGAGGGAGTGGACAGATGGAGAGATGGACAGAGTGCTGGGCACACAGGCAGAGGGCTGAGGAGGGAGCTGAGCACAGACAGGGTAACAAGCAAATGGCACAGGCTTCTGCCCAAGGGCACTGCCAGCAGGGACCCGTGCATCTCACACCATGGGGACTCAGAGGCAAGAAGGCAGCCCGGCCTTCTTGGTGCATCCCACAGGATCCACTGTCCAAAACAGACCTGCCAGGTGGGGAAGATGCAATGGCAGACAGAGAAGGAGTTCATTCCAGGTAGAAGATGAAAGACTCTAAGGAGAAAAATAATGATGCCAATTCAAGCAATAGCAAACGGTCTGCAGTAACCAATCTAGGACGAGTCACCATGGAAAACTTTACCATAAACTGCCCAGGTAATAATGACACCGTGTCAAGCATGACCGTTTAGCAAAGTCTGTGTGGGCTTAAGTGTAAAATTAAACCAGATCAGGCAACTGAGACACTGCACATCTGGGACCCACACAACCGAGAACTGTAAATGACTTTCCAATGGCAGTCTCAAAGGCTGCGTCCAAGCAAGCTGACTGGCCACGGACCATCCCATGTGGCCCCGTGTGTTGGGCTCTGTCATCCTGTGGCACATGACTCAGTGCCACTTGTGGTGGGGCCATCATCAGTCACTGACGCTCTGAATGCTGTCACTCATTGACTCTCTCCTGACATCTCTGTAATGGTGCAGAGCAGGTACCAGCCGGGGACGCTTTCATCACTGCACCGACAGTGGAGGGAGGGGACAGGGAGGTGCTGAGGACAGAGAACAGCCTCATGTGTGACCTCAATGATCAAGCCAAGCTGCCCTGCTCACAGGCTCTCAAGGGCCATCAGGAGGGGAGGAGGGCAGGGCACTACAGAAGGACCCGACACAGGAGCAGATGAAGACACGACCCCGCAGCCTCTGACCCCGCAGGTCCCAGTGGCAGTGCCCTCACAGAGCACTGGGAACCGGCGCAGAGCTCCCACACGCTCGCTGCTCTCTGCACCCCACACCCAGGCACTAGGACTGTGGCGCAGAAGACCTGGGAGCCCAGGGACCTGCATTTTACCACGTGTCCTGGATGGCATGCGGGGTCCTCAGTACACCCCAGCAGCTCCGATGGTGTGGGACCATGTGACCCGGCACCTAGCTGCCCTTGGACCCTGTACTGTGCTGCTTCAGGTCTTGGAGACTATGATAAAAGCCCAAGTCCCTCTCCCATCTCCAGCAAAGGCACACGTGTGTACACATTCACATACTCATACACATAGTAGAGGACTCATACAAACACATATACAACCTGAAGATGAGCCAGGGAAGCCTGTGGTCCCTAAGAGTCCCTCGAACTAATTAGCAGCCCACTCGCCCATCCTGGCTTCTTGGAGACAGGATTTAAACCCCTCCATTCCCTCCCCAACACCCTGGGGACACCTGTGCAGCGAGTGCTTTATCTATGGATGGACCTATTAAACACAGCACAAGCTACAGTTTTTAATTTTATCACTTCTGGATTATTCTTCTTCCTCTATTACTGATGCAAATGTTTAAACAAAGTTTTCTACAAAACACCACTGGAAGGCAGAACATTTATGCAGTTACAGGGACAGTGAAGCTCCTGCTACTTTTCCTAAAAAGTCAGGCTTTCCTCATCTAAGTTTTGAGTCTACAGGACTGAGTTGCTGCTACACTCAATGTAGAAACCCATCCATGAAAGGCTGATGCTGTTCATCTTTGGCTGATCAGGTCAACAGAACAGGGAGTCTGAGGTTTTTTAAAACACACACACAAATGAATTCAGAAGATTAAAAAATTAAGAATATGCCCAAACACAAGAATAAACAAGGCCCTTAAACTTTAAATGCACTCACACAATAGTGTCCCCAGGAAGTTGGTTTAAAGCAAAACAGATGTTTTACTCTAGTGAAATCAGGAATGTTTCCTATGTCAAAGGTAGAAGAGCAGTTTATAGTTTTACATTTACCAGCCAAATTCCAAAAGTGGGGAACACACTCTTCCACTTTTGCAGTTTCATTCATTTGCACAATGAGCTTAGAAAGGTACAATGAGGTCAGCTGCCCAGTCAATCACTAGGTGCCACACAGTGAGACATCACAGCGCCTGGGCAGTCTACTGTGACTTCGGGCAACCATCTACAGGGAGGCAAATTAAAAGACAAAAATGAAGGCTGCTAGAGGCTGCCCACCCAGAAACACCCAGGCAGTGCTGGCCCTTCCCTACCAGCCATCTACCAATATATAGAGCCACATTCCCACAGGGCATTCTGACTGCCAGCCAGTGACAGGAGTGCCCAGCCCATGGCCCAGTGGGACACGCTGCTGTCCTAACTCATAGGCGGGCAGAGGCGCAGCCAGAGAGTTTCAGAAATCAGGCATAATTCTTCGGGCCTGGTGGGCGGACCTATGTTGCTACAGCAGCAGCAACCAAAACTACATCAAAGAAGTGACTGTCGGACCCCAGTCACATTTCAGTGACTGTCTCACTCACTCCCCTCATCACTGAGGCACAATCCGGGACACCACACCATAAGGGAGAGGGTTGTTCTGGCTCCCATTTCAGCCCCTGGTCAGCTGGCTCCCAGGCAGGAAGAGAATTGGAGAGAGAAGGGAGGAGCGGGGTGGAGACACACCCTTCCAGGCCGCCCCTCACTGACCTGCCTCTGCCAGCTAGGCCCTGCCCCTTCACCTCACACTCAGCTATGGCGCCCATGATCCAGTCATGGTTCAAAAGCTCCACCTTTGTGCACATGAGGTTGTAGAGGGACATCCAGATATAAACCACAACAGTAACACCTCAGGAAAAACAGAACAAGACTTTAGTCACCATGTGTTCACTACATTCATGTGACAAAATGGCTGAGTACGGGCAGCTGAACAGACCAAAGGTGCATACTGCTTCAACAACCAGACTTACAAACATCCTTGTCAAGTCAAGGCCCAGAGGCAGGGTCAGGCACGGAGACACCAAAGCCAAAGCCACGAACATCGGGGAACAAGAGTCCAGGGCAGATGAGGAAACACAGACACTCAAGTAAACATTCTTCCTCAGCTGGGTAGGGGCTCTCTACTTCCTCCTTCAGCTAGAACACTTCGCGGTGCCCTGTCTCACATGGAAGCATGTGGTGTGGAGGGCACATTGGGAACCTACAACAGAACTGTCCACCTGTGTCCTCACCTGGCCTCTGAGTCACAGCCTGGATCCCACCAGGTATGTTACCAAGCTGGCCTCCCTGTCTCTCCTGGGAGTCTAAACAGAAAGAAGCAGATGGGGCTCTTTCGGCCATTCAACCATGAACATCTCCCAGCTGAGTGATGGACACTGGCTGATGTGACCAGACAGAGATCACAGATGAAGCAATGGGACTACTCAGGGAGGTGTAAAAGTAAAGGCCTCGGAAGATCAGAGTCCCTGTCTTCACAGGTCACCTCATCCCAGTGTGCTCTCACGAGCACAAGCTAACTAAAAACATGTGCTAGGGAGCTCGTTTTCTCAGCTCTTCCCAGCATTTCCGTTTAGTGAGGTGTTCAACATCATGGAACAGGCTGGGCACAGTGAGCACACCTGGCATCCTAGCACCCCAGGAAGCTGAGGCAGGAACATCGGAAGTTTGAGTGGCCTGGCAAACTTAGTAACTGAGTGAGACCCTGTCTTGAAAAATAAAAAAGGTCTGGGAGTGAGAGACAGGATAGAACTTGGTGCAAAGGTCCTGGGGTCAATCCCCAGTGCCACAGAAAACTGAACAGATAAAACATAGTTCTCCAGTGAGAGAAGATCAGTGGCAACTGGCAGGCAGGTAAGCCTCAAGTGCTGGCAGAACCCACCTGTGTCCTCACCTGTCCTCTGAGTCACAGCCTGTGCCCCACAAGGCACATTACCTACATCCAAAGACAATGGTCCAAAAGAATCTCTTCTTGACAACGCAGACACGTGCCAGAAGAGTCACTTTTCTGTAATGCAATTGCAGCAGTGGGATATAGAGGGGAAACAAAATACCCAGTGTGGTGGATGGCAGCAGACATTTAGCCATCGGCAAAGCGTGCCTGGCTGTGCCTCTCCATCCCCATGAAAGCCAGCCAGGCAGCTCTGCTGGAAGGGACAGGAAAGCACAGGAAGGGGACAGTGGAAGGAGGCCAGCACTGCAAGTCACCCAGGCCTTGCCTGGCCCGCCAATTGCCACCTGCTGGCCAGTCAGAGGACACACACGGGTGCACATTTCTGGAATCAGAAAGCGAGTACTTGTAATTGGAACTGTGTAGCTCGGGCAGCTGTACAAAGTCTCCTTCAGATTCAGAAATAACTATGAGTCTTTTACATTAATAAGTGAATACAGTTTATAGGAAGGTCTAACAATTGCCTACTTGTCTTTTTTTTTTTTTTCAGTTGTTTGGTTTTTTATTAATGTGTTTCTGGGCTCCAGGACATCTTTATACATTTACCACAGGGAAGTGATCAGCCACAGACAAGTAAACTACAACTCTGCTCCTGTCTCTTATTTAACTTTTGTTTTGTTTTGTTTTGCTGAGACAGGGCTTCACTGTGTAGTTCAGGCCAGCCTTGAATTCATTATGTAGCCCATGCTGGCCTCAAATTCATGACGATCCTCCTGCTTCAGCTTCCCAAGTGCTGGGGTTACAGGCACGCACCGTCCCACTTGCCATTAGTTACCTTTTTTGTGCAACTGGTGACAGTATCTAAAATCTACTCTCTTAACCAACCTCAGCAAATGGTATGATATTCTCTACAATCCTCAGGTTGTAGGCTGATCTTGACATTTATTTATCGGAGATAATGGCATCTTTGCTCCCTTTAATCTAAACAAGAAAATACAGGATAATCATTGAAAGAAGGCTGCAGATCCCCCAGGTATAAGGCATCACTTTACCACTTCCGGAGAAATACTGAGAATGAAAAGGCATAATTAAAATTTTTCTTGAAATGGAGTTAAAGCAGAATAATACATCAAAAAACAGAATAATGATCAAATAAAGCCAGAGGGAGTAACCAGAGACAGAAGAAAAACCTATAGAGAAAGCACCCCAGGGAACAGGGCTGCGGGTGCAGCCTAAGCCCGAAACCCTCAAGGAGGGAATGAGGCCAAGGCCACTGCATGGGTAGCCTGGCTGGCCTCTAACTCTCAGTAATCCTCCTGCTTCAGCTTCCCAAGCACTGGGAATACAGATGTGTGCCACTACACAGGTTCATTTGTGATGTTTTTAATGTTAATAGTACTTCCAAGACCCTCAGTGGCCTCCTCCTCAGCCTCCCTACTTTGGTATCAGCACAAAGTGCCAGAGACAGAAGAGAAAGCTTCTGCTACCCCTTAAATGGGGCTCTAGACATCACCCAGGCATGAGGGTCCAGCATGCGTCCTCATGGCCCAATGCACAGCCCCAGCCAGGAGGCACGTGCAAAAACTGCTCCCTCAGCTAGTTCTGGCTCCCCAACCCACCTGCCCATGTGTCTCCATCAAGTGCTTCATTGATTAAAGCCCTTAAAAGTGTGTCATGCAAACTGAGACCACCATAAGTTGGTGTAAGGACACCAACATAACTCCTTCCTGTGTTAATTACATTTTTTGCTCAAAGCTTATAGAGTTGATAGTAAATTCAAATCAGGAAGATACACAAAGATCCTTGGGCGGAGTATCTACCACACCTGGGACAAAAGCCTTCCAGGTAACCATTCCTCCAGCCTGACAAAGCCCTCCAGGGCTGCTCCTCTGCTGCCACCCAGTGGCAGGTGGACACATGGCACCTGGCCTGGGACCAGGAGCCCAGAACAAGGAAGGCTCTGCCAAAGACATTTTCTCCAACCACAGGCCCAGTAGCTACAGCACAGATGCACACTCTTGAGAGGAGAGGTATTACGATAAACACCAAGCAGCAGCGATGAAGTGTTTTCAGTATCGCCAACTGAGGACTAAAGGGAAGCCAGACTATGCTAACAGAACCTAGGAGAGGCCCAGGCGCTTGACTTACCTGCTTTGGGTCAGAGATGGCAGCGCCAGGGGCTGGGGACTCCAGTTCTATGGTCACAGGCCCATCGTTCTGGATATGCACCTGCATGTAGGCACCAAACTTGCCATCTGAAAGGACAATGCACTGTGTTACAGAGCGGGAGACCCGGGCGCCCTGTCAAAAAGCACTAAGGGACCCAAAGACCTGGGAGGAGAACCCAACAGGGGAGAATGGCGCCGACACTGCCACATGCCCAAGTTGTCCTCTAACACAGCAGGGACAGGGGACAGGCTGTGAGGGTGCAGGAAGGCAAACCGCAGGTCCACTGTGTCAGAGCCTGTCCTGTCTCATCCAGGAGAACCAGGCCACTCTCCCGCTGGGCACAGGCCAGCCTCACAGGTATCGCCTCCAAGCCGAGAGACCTCCGGGAGCCTCCATCCCACCACAACCCCACAGCTGCCACCTTGCATTCTTCACTGCCCGGTAGTGTGTTCCTCCCACAGATCTGGCTTCATCTCAGGAGGACCTAGCCAAAGGCACACACCCACTGCTGGTTCTCTTTGGCCTGCACAGGATGTGGCCCTAGAAACTGTACCGGAAGTGCCCAAACTGTATACCATTTTCATAGGGAAGATAACTCTAATTCCCACCAGAGAGCAAATGTGCCCAGAGAATGGTGACTTTCAGTGACCTCCTGTCAGACTGATGTGACCGTTCATATCCAGAGCTTTTGTTTGATCTGTGTCAGACTAGCTAAAAAGACATCAGCTGGAAAGGAAATCATGTGTTTAATTGCATGCTAAAATTATAGCTACAATTAGCAAATTTCAGCGCTACACTCCTCGGGAGGCCGAAGGCAGGCTCGGGAGGAAAGGAATTATTTCCGACCTTGAGTTTCTGTTGCCAGGATATACGACATACACTTCACCCTGTTTATCATTCCAAGTTGCAAGAATTTATTTTCTTTCCTGTTTTCCTTCAATTAGGAACAGAACTATTATCTGGATTTTTATTTGCACCCATAATAAATCCAAAGACATGTTTTAAGAGGTCGTAAAATGGTAATTTTTTTCCAGTGCAGATCAGAGTGTGAAGTCCCACAGAAAAATTATACAGGCCCGGGAAAAATAAACATAGTTTTTAAAAGAAAAGATAAACACCTATCTACAAACAAATACCTGGGCACCTACAGTAATAAAATCAAGTTGCTCTTAATAAAGTCTGAGGATCGTCCTGCCCAGAATGGCAAGGTGAGAGTGGCCACATGCTGTACGAAGGACCCTCTGCTACTGCCCACAAGATGAGAACCAGGTAGGTACCCCAGGAGCTTCCCAGGTCCCCCGACAGAGGCTGAGCCTGGCACTATAGGATTTGCCATTTACCTAACAAGGCTGGTGTCCACGTCCCCTAGACAGTGGCTGACCACTGCCTCTCCATGCCCACCACTGTCCACAGCAGCACCAGGGCAAACAGGTGAGGCCCAGGAAATGATGCCACTCACAGCAGGGTTCTGGGGGAAACAGGCAGAATGAAAGGTTTGCAGTATGGATTCTTGGCCAGGATGGGCACCCGCCCACGGTGTCTGCTCTCCAGAACACGCCTGTGACCCACTGGAGCTTATTTGACCTCGGGCGGCGGAGGAGACACCGGCTCCAGACACGGCAGTGAGCCAGCTGCCGGAGCACATACCCTAAAGGCAGCTCTCCCACCACAGGGCCTCCTCCTCTGCCCCACTGTGCATTTGTCCAGAGCTCCAGCAGGCCAGAGGGGTCAGGCCTGGGGACCTGACACTGGGGTTCAGGCCAAGGTCAGGCCAGCACCCTACCAGCCATCTGTCAGGCAGTGTCGTGCCAAGGACATGGGAGCAACATCTAGGGCGGTGCCTTCTTCAGCAGGAGTACTACTTCCCACAGCAACAGGAAGCATTTGATTTCCCTACCTCACAGAGCACTCCTCCAGAGCTGTGAGCCACTCTGGGGGACAAAGATGCCCACGAGGCAGCAGGTGCCCAGTTCTGGCCCTCCACAGAGATCAGGGGCTCTGGGAGATAAACTTTCCAGGGACTTAGCTGGAAACACACCTGCCTGTCAGCAAACACAGACCCAGCAGGCCCTTCGGGCACTCGTGGCTGAGTGTCTTGGTGCATAAGGGCCAGGCCTAAGAGGGCAGCCTAGGAACCAGGGACTGGCCCT
Source organism: Petromus typicus (assembly GCA_004026965.1). Classification (NCBI taxonomy): domain Eukaryota; kingdom Metazoa; phylum Chordata; class Mammalia; order Rodentia; family Petromuridae; genus Petromus; species Petromus typicus. Next base: position 65,745 of record PVIR01004236.1, on the reverse strand, counting down.
TCCACACTCAGGATGGAGGCAGCTGGAAGGCCAGCCTTGGGGTCCAAGGATGCTCCATGAGACCCCAAGAGTGCAGGTACTGAGAGTGCGGGACCTGCAGGTGTCCTCAATCCCAAGCCCACAGTTAAAGCATTGACCCAGAACCAAACTCACTTCTGGGGCCTGAGGTCTTGGCTGAGTTTAGGTTCTGAGCTCGTGGGCGCCAGGGGCCAGGCAACCCTGGAGTCCTTGTGCTGTCCATGGAGATGTAAGCTGAGGCTTCCTCTGCGGACACTTTTCAGGCAGTCAGAGGCTGCCTGGTCTTCTAACAAGGAGCCAAGGCACTGGGCAGGGATAGCTCGGGGCCCAAAGCCCAAGGGACCCTTGAGGACACAGATGTGACATGGCTCAGACACGGCTGCTCAAGCTGAATGCACCGGACTCAACTGGGGGCTGACATCCAGAAGTGACCAGGAGACAGCTTCTGGGTCACCACACTACAGAATCTGGTTTCAGACTTCAACTCCTAGGGGCTCGAAGGTGACATGGAACTGAACCGTGGCCTATGATTCTCCCTGGGGCTACGATAATGAGAGGTTCAGAGCATGACCTGCGGGCACAGAGCTTCTTGGGAGTATGTTACAGCACTGTGTTAAAACTGCCATTTGTCCTCATGCCCCTGCTACATCAGGCTGAGCTCTGACACATGTGGGAAACAGCACAGAGAACCACTCTTCACCTTCAGAATGGCCTTGAGGGCTTCACAGTGGGGCTCTGACCAGGTCATAGCTTTGGGGGACAAAGGACACAGAACAGGGCAGTCCCAGCCACTGCCACAGTGATGCTTGGAGCCACCCTCCACCTGCTCTTGTCCCTGCAGTCATGGACTTCAGAGAACTACATGGCCTCTCCTTCATTTGCACACATGCGTGCACAGCTGTTCTTGTAATTACAGTGCAGAAGGGGACACAGTGATCCCTCGAGCTCTCCCAACTTCATGGTACCCTGCAGCATCTGTACTGGTGGACACAACACAGCTCCCTCAGGCTCCTGCAGAGGGGCTGTCACACCACTCAGAGCAGGCATGATGACAGCTTGGGCTGGGTGGCTGCAGCAGAAGTGGCACCATCCTGGCCCCAGTTCCATGAGAGGATTTGCCAAAGGGCCAGAGATGGCACAAGGGATTGCAAAATTCTAAAGCTCTGGGTCATGACTTCACTTGGTAAAAAAATAAGACTAAAATGCTAATGAAATAACCAGGAGAAGAAGCTACATGATAAAAAGTGAAGATGAGGAAATGAAAAGTAAAGACTAAAGCAAAACAACAAAATGACAAATGCAGGAATGACCAGCCTTGATGAAGTGACTTTGAGACAGTTCACTGAAAAAGCACTACACACTAAGGAGAAAAGGGAGGAGCACTCTAAAGCCTCAGCGAGAAAGTCTACAGCTCTCCACAGGCAGGTCTCTCTAAGGCATTAAAGAAGATTTGTAGAATTAGCTGCCAGATGGAAAGGAGACTACAAGCAAAGCTAGCTGCCCTGCAGGCCTGAGGGTTGCTGGGAAACAGCATTGCCAAGGTCGGGCTACTGGATTTTACTAACAAGTTTTATTAAAGTAAATAATTCTGTCATTTAAATTGGTCCAGGCTATAGAAAAAGATCATAAGCTTTCTGGTCTATTCAGCATGAACAGTGCTACTCTAATAATAAATAAAATTGAACATAAATAATAAAATAATAAGCACAGGCCTAATTCTCCTTTGAATAGAAATGGACACTTGGTAACTCTCACAGTCAACAGTGACCACAGGTTTAATCAGGATAGCTCACAATTAGGAAATGTGCCCACTGAGTTCACACATACAGAAAAAAGATAGTGGGGGAAAAAAATCAGCTTCCCTGGCTGTTTCATTACTAATCTCAGCATTCGGAAGGAAGAGGCAGGAGGATTGCCACAAGTTCAAGGCCATCCTGGGCTACTTGGTAAGACGTAGTCTCAAAAAAGGAAATTCTGACTCTGTAAAGGAAGTTTCCTTCTTTAACTTTAAAAAGATCACATAAGGACCGTCTTCTCCCGCAGTCAGGTGACTGAAATACCCTGAACAATCTTCCCCCTCTCTACGCTGCAAAGTGACACTGAAAAGATGGAGCAAATACCTCCAGACTCCTGGCTGCCGACCAAGAGCAGGGAGGGGACTCCCGGGAATGGGAGATGTCTGCTGAGTAGCAGGACATTTGCATAGTGTCAAAGCACTGCCACACAATACACTCCAGGGACAAAAAGGCTGACAAAAGTGCCACAGAAGACGAGACACACGCACATGCTGTACCCAACACACTGTGCTGAGAAGGACACAGAATCACCTGTGGGGCATCTTGCCCAAAACACAGGGCACAAGCTGCAAGAACCATCACAGCCACACCAAGTGGCATCGTGGTCTCCTAAAAGCGACAGAGTCAGCAATTCAGCAAAGGGCCCTGGACAGAAAGACAAGAAGAGCCTGCAGCACTACCCCGTGGTGGTGTCATGAGGGGCCTCATCTGAGCAAAGACAGCACAGATGCTGCCTGCATGCTGGGCCAGACGAAGGGCACTGCGGGCCACCTCAAAATCTGAGTCGAGTCTGCGACTAAACCCACAGTAAGTTATCAATACGAACAACCTAGCTCGGACAACTGCAGGGCACATCATCAGTGGCCAGCCTGAACTACAAAAGAGACCCTGTCTAAAAAAAAAAAAAAGGAATCAGAGCATGGTAGAAGAACATGTGCCTAGCAATGCTGGCACTGGGTTCCACCTCAAAAGGAAAGAAGGGAGGGGTGGCGGGAAGAAGGGAGAGGAGGATTAGTAAACCGGAAGGTTTCAGCCAGGACATGGAAAAAATTGGCTCAGGCTACAACACTTACACTACCCACTGGTTCAGTAAAGCCTTGGTTTGAAGAAAATAAAACAAGAGTCAACTAATTCATCAGTATTTCTGAATTCCTAGGCCCTGGATCAGTAATACCTCGAATTCTTCCCATTCTTCCTGCTGAGCAGCTCAGACTTTTCCTTTCAGCTGCAGCTTTTGTTTGTACTCGGACTGTGACAGCGGCAAATGGGAGCTTCTTTCCACCTATACTTGTACCTTCTTTTAAAGCTGCGTGCTATTACTCTCAAACTGAGCAATGCAACAGATGCCACAGGACAAGAAAAAGAGCTAATTCTGTAATTTGTGAACACAAGTGCACTGGGTACTTAGGAAATGAGAAAAAAAGAATGGAGGAATTAAGAACAGGAGGGAGGAACTCAGAGAGGAAATGTATGAGCCAGATCTCCATGAGTACAACAAAATCCCTGAGATAACCAACTTAGAATGAATAAAGGCTTGGTATGGCCCACAGTTTCAGTCCACAACTGGTTGGCCTGATTGCTTTGGGGCCTGGAATGAGACAAACCAGGCACAGAGTATGTGGTGACAGAAACTGCTCACCTCATGGCAATGGGTGAGGAGGCAGAGAGGGAGACCAGAAGGGGTGAGGTCACAATATCCCCTTTAAGGCTACACACCCCCCCGTTTGACCTCACTTCCTCCTGCTAAGCACCACCTCCTAAAAATTCCACTTCCAGTAGCAGCACAGGCTGGGGAACCAGCCTTTAACACAGGGTCCCTGAGGGTACACTCAAGATCCAAACTATTGCAGGCTGGAAAGGTGGACAGGACAGCAGAGCCACTGAAAGGAGCGGGTCCGTGAGTCCCTGGATCCACGGGCACATATCACACAAAACAGGAATGGGGAGCAGCTGGTGTATGCAAGACCCTGGGCTCTACGCAGCAGCTGAAAAAGTAAAAAAAATATTAAGCACCTCCTATATTCAGGGCATTCTGCTGTCACCAGATCACCACAGGCACCAACACTGCTCCTGAGGCAACACAGACAAGGATTTTAGGGAGCAGAAAGAAGAATTGGTAAGATTAGGCTGCTGTCCACAATGACAACCAACTAAGCAAATCATGAAAATCATGGAAAGGCAGGCATTAAATATCAAAGAGGGAAATGAAACTAAGAGGAGATAATAGAAGTGTAAGGCCAGAACAGGGAGCTGCAGGAATACACAAGAAAGCCAGTAAGCAAACTACTGAAGAGACCAAAGAAACAAGAAAGAAAGACAGGAAATGCTAACCAATCAGCCCAGAGCAGTTGCAGTTGCTTCTGTGGCAAATTCCCTCAAACGGTGCTGTTCCCAGGTAGCTTCCCTGCCCCACCATTCAGAACACCGAAGACAATGGCCCACATGGCAGTTTGCTGAACTGATATTAAAAATGATGACTCTGGCATCCCAAAGCCTATAAAACAGGCTTCTGCTGAAAGTTCACCCCTGCTGCTAAAATGACTTTAGTGCTAAGAAAAGTAGCAAATTAAATCCACAGAAGAAAGCATGCTAACCACACAACAGGAACTAGACATGGATGGCTTCAGGCTCCCAGCACCTTCCCTCTGCATTAGACAGCTGCAGGAGGCCTGGATGGGACAGATGTCCCACATGGAGGGGACCGGAAGCCACGGCCACAAAGTGACTGCCCGCGCTCCTCCAGCTCTGACACCCACCACACACCAGACCCTGCAGAGACCACACAGGTAACTCATTTTCATTCTATAGCACCTTCTCACTTGCTGAACAAATACTTTCCTGGGCATGGTCCATGTGACTCAGAGTGGAGCCACGAGCCACGGGGCGACTGTCCTCTGCCTCATGTACAGTCACGAGGGAACCGGAAGAGGCAGAGGATGAAGGAAATTCAGAGTAGCAGGGTTCTGAGCTATGGAGGTCAGAGATCCACGCACCCTGTGACAGTCCTTCTCCAGCATAGGCCTAGCCCCCCTCCAGGTCCCCTTGCTATGGTTTGTATCTAGATGTCGCCCCAAAGTCTCATGGGATCATAGGTGGTTTTTTTCAGAGATGTCTGAATCTAGAGCAGGTGATACTGGGATTAAGGGCAAGTAGTTAGCAAACCAGCACTAAACCAGTACACTGGTTTGGCACTGCCCTGATCCCAGTAGTCTATCTAGATAAAGGGCAGAAAGATGCTATTAAGGTCCCTTGTTGTCTTTGCTACCACATGGGTGCCATAAACTCTTTCTCCTCTGTGACGCCTCTCTGCCATATGCCACTCTGCCTTGATGTCAACCAATTACAGACTGAAACCTAAATAAACCCTTTCTTCTTTAAATTTTGGTGTCAGATGTTTTTGTCTCAGCAACAAGAGAAAAGTAACTAAGACAGTCCTCTCAGTAGAAGAGGGCTGCTGTGACCAATGTGTACAACAGACACACATGTACACTCCCCAGGCCTGGCTGCTGGGACCAGCCTTTACAAGTGCTGTTCTGGGACAGGGTTCCAGGATGTCAGCACTAGAACCAAGGTCCAGTAGGACACCCAGCTTTCCTGAGATGTGCCCCCTAGGAGAGCCCCACAGGAGTGAAGGAAAGAGAAGGGGGTTAGATAAGAAGGGACTGAGGGGCCAAGGCCATCTGAGAGCCAGGCAGGGAGGGAGGAGGGGACATGAGGGCTGCAGTGTGAGCTTAAGAAGGGTCACATGCAGAGCTTCCTGACACTACAGCCCATCTCTTCTGTCACCTCTCCTTCTCCATGTAGACAGCTCCTCATGTCACCTTTGCTGTGAACAAACAGCAGCCAGCAGTGCCCAGTGACCAGCATGTCCTGGCCAGCAGTGTCCCAGGTCACTGTTTCTCCCGCTTCTCCATCCCCATGTGTCCCTGACCCCCTTTGGCCCAAGGCAGTCACCTATGCACTGGAGCTGGGACCCCGTCACCCCTGGAGACCTGGCAGTATGCACCATCCTCCAGCTCCTGCCTCATCTACCTCAGGAGGTCATCCAGGGGTGCACTGCCAACCACCCTGCCCTGGGGTGCTTCTCAGGGCTATCGGCCAGCAGGCTTGCCTGAGGTTTCCAGGACCCAGCACAGCCTGACTCCTGCTCCAAGACTGAGCCACCTGTGCCTGGGTCACTACGACACAAGGAAGAGAGGCTGGAGAGCCTGACGATGCTCCCGACTTTCTTTTTTTTTTTTTTTTTGAGACAGGGTCTCGCTTTGTGGTGCAGGCTGGCCCTCAGCTCAGCCTCAAACTCACATCACAGCAATTCTCCTGTCTCTGCCTCCCGAGTGCTGGGATTACAGGCGTGAGCCACCATGCCTGGCACTGTGGTATGTGGTACTGGTTGCTGCTGGGGTGAGTCTCCATGCCCAGTATTGTTATGTGGTTACCAGGGATCGAACCCGGGCCCTTGCGCTTGCAAGACAGGCGCCAGAACCACTGAGCTATATCCCTGGCCCGATGCTCCTGACTTATGATCCTACAGTCCCAATGCCTGTTTACCACAGTAAGGGTACAAATGCAGACAAGCATCAGGATTAACCACGCTCTTGGCCTGATGAGTCAAGAAGGTCCAGAAAAAGCCCTGAACCTGGACACATAGCACAAGCTCAAACATGGCCAACCTTCCTGGGCCCAGGGGTCCCATTCCCTCTGTCCCAAGGACAACCTGGGTTCTGATCCCCACGCCAGCGAGAGCAGACTCTACTGGCACTGGCAGAGTGGCTGGCAAGGAGGCATCTGAGCCCAGGTGGGCACTGGCTGGGGATGAGGAACAAGAGGCTGGCACTACAATGGCAATGTCTATAATCAGCTGAGTGCTAGCTGGGGCATGAGGGACACAGAAGAATGAAAGGGGCAAAGATCCATTCACTCTTCAATAACACCCGAGAGAAACAAGTTAAACAGAAATATAAAGTCGATATTCAGTAAGGGCAGGATGAGCCGGTGAAATGTTAAATCTAAAGTAAGTAAGTTTTAAAACTGCTGAAGGGGCCTTCAAAGTCTCTAGATAAAAAATACACTTAGCAGGTCCCTTGCAATCCAACACCTGTTCACGCAGTGAGGCTCCCTAACAGGACCCTCAAGCCAAACTCCCCAAAATAACTGAAAGAGAGCGAATGTGCAAAACATATGCTATGCATTTTGTTCTATAGAAAACTTCACAAGAATTAAGGCCAAAAAACAGAATTACACACTGTTGATATAACTGTAATCTTTCTACAGGTCCAAAAGACCTGTAAATAGATTTTGATTAAAACTGTGTAATTCACGTCAACTTTTCATAAAAATGATTAGATGTATCACATCCCATGAGTGCAGATGCTGATCCATTATAAAATTATAGTTTACAGTACATTACTCCAAGTAATTCACATAATTTCCAGGATAAAATACATATCATCTCAAAAAGAGACAGGTATTTTCAGGAACACATAAAACCTCTGAGCCTCTTGAAGGGCTCAGATGAAAGCAGTTTTGCTTTCTTTCAAGCGTTCTGTAATAGCATCAATGTGCTCACCGCTAAAGTGCAATTACTCAAAACCGGAGGAGTTGGAAGATAATGCTGGCAGCAGCTGATCTGGGGGCTCAGCAAAGAAAACGAATCCCTCACAGGGCCCAACATAACTCCTCCTGAGGGGAGGCCGTTCACAGCAGAGGAGCAGGAAGACCCAGGGGACACAGAGTGGGGCGAAGCGTGGCAATCCCATGGGGCGCCTTGGGTCCCAGGAAAGGTGAACACACTGACCCCCAGACACCAGCAGAGTCCTGCTACATGAGTCCATATGACAAGCGGTCACATTTCACAGGGAGGAGAACTCAAAGAACATGCCTACAGGACAAAGAGCTGAGAGCCTGCCACAGTGCGCCAAGGCCACCTTGTAATCGTCAGTACCACTGGCTCAGAAGATCCCCGTGGGAAAAGCATCTGGGTTCATTAAGTGCAAAGAGAGAAAATTAAAGAACTCAAAACATTACAAAGTTAACAACAAGAATTAGATATGAAAAAGCATATGATGAGGGCAAGAATATAGCCAGATGTTGGAAGAGACACCAGATTAGGGGGTGCCCATAATACCAGAATGTGCACATCAGACAAGAAGAAAGAGATAGAATCTATAAGTTTCTTCCCCTAGAAACTAGAAAAAAGAGCAAAGTAAGCAGAATTTTAAAATATTAAAAATTAGAACAGAAATCAAGAAACTAAAACAGGAAATCAACAGAGTAAATCAAACCAATAGCCGCTTCTTTATAAAGAGAATTAATAAGCCACTAGATAGGCTAAGAAAAAGAAGACACAAATTACTAATATGAAAAAAAAGGACACATGAGTACAGATGCCAAGGGCATTAAAAGGATAAGGGACTGTTTTGAACAAGTCTATGCCCACAAGGTAGATAACCTAGATGAAATGAGTCAAGTTTTAAAACAACATAAGCTGCCAAAACTCTAACAAGAAGAGACAATCTAAAAGGACTTTTCACAGTCATACCACCCTAAACACACTGGATCTCATATGAAAGGACTTCAGGCCAGGCATGGCGGAGCACACTTCTAATCCCAGTGCTTGGTAGGCTGAAGCAGGAAGACTGCCACAAGTTCCAGGCCAGCCTGAACTAAACACAGGTTTTACCTGTGTCTCAAAAACTAAAAAGATAAATTAATAAATGAAAGGACATTTATATTAAAATGAATAAAAAATTGCTTCAAAAAGAAAGTACTAGAAACAATGAGCTTCCCAAACATCTTTTTCAAAAGACAGATGTTAAGATAGTACTCCTAACTCACCCTATAAAGCCAAAATCATCTTAATATCAAAACTAGATAGCTGGGCGTGGTGGCTCACACCTGTAATCCCAGTACTCGGGAGGCAGAGGCAGAAGGATTGCTGTGAGTTCAAGGCTGAGCTCAGGGCCAGCCTGAACTACAAAAACGAGACCCTGTCTCAAAAAAAAAAAAAAAAAAAACAAAAACAAAACCCTAGAAAACAGCACTGTTTTTTGAGACAGGGTCTCACTTTTGTAGTTCAGGCTGGTCCTGAGCTCAGCCTTGAACTCACAGCAATCCTCCTGCCTCTGCCTCCCGAGTACTGGGATTACAGGTGTGAGCCACCACGCCCAGCATTATGGTATGTGTTAACTAGGGATCGAATTAGGGACCTTGCGCCTGCAAGGCAGATGCCAGAACCACTGAGCTAAATCCCTAGCCCAAGAGCATTATTTTTTAAAAAAGATATATATATATAGATATATAGATATAGATATAGATATAGATATATAAAGATATAGATATATTTAAGATATATATAGATAGATATAAAAAGATATATATAATCTATACATAGATATATACATATAGATAGATATATATATATATCTATTTCTCTTGAATATAAATGAAAAAATCTTCAACAAAATATTAGTAAATCAAAGCTGGGCATGATGGTGTGTACCTGTAATCTGGGAAGCCAAAACAGGAGGATCATAAATTTGAGCTCCACCTGGACAATTCAGCAACTAAAACCTTTTTTCAAGATAAAAATAAATATGGATATATTGCTCAGTGCAGGAACCCTTGGTTCAGTCCTTAGTATTGCCAAAAAATAAGAATAATAAATTTATATACATATATACATACACATGCAAAACTGGAAAAGTATCATATAAAAAGAATTGCACAGCACAACCAAGCAATATGAGTTCAACATTCAGAAGTGTTGACTTAATGTCACTGATCACACCAATGAGCTAAAGATAAAAATAAAATGATCACATCAGTAGATGTAAAAAATAGCATTTGACAAAATCAATCTTTCACCTATTAGCATTGAAAAAGCAGGTTTTTTTTGAATAAGCAGAATTTGACACTAATACAATAATTTAATATTAGCAAATTGAAATACTTAGGTAAAAAACTGAAAGACATGCACAAAATCTAAAAGAAATCAAAGAACTAAATAAATAGATCTTCTATGTTCAAGGAGTGAAAGTCTCAGTATAGTGAAGACATCAGCTCTTTTCAATTTGACCTATACATTAAAGTCTATCTCAATCAAAACCTGGCAAACTTTTTTTTTCTATCAACAAACTAATCCCACAGTTTACTGCAGAGGCAAAAGACCCAGAGAAGTTAACACAATACTGAAAGAGAAAAATAAAGTTAGAGCCAGGCATTGTGGTACATTCCTATAATCCTATCACTCACGAGGCTGAGGCAGGAGGACTGCCACAAGCTCAAAGACAGCCTGGATTACACAGAGAGATGCTGTCTCAAATAAGCAAAAGAAAACAAAACAAAAAAACAGAATGATTTTCACAAAGAAAGAGAGATCAATGCAAGCCTGTAAATCCACTGAAGTGAACTCAGTCAACTGAGCTTTGACAAAGAAGGCAAGCCAACATTATGAAGGAGTCTCCAGAGATGGTACTGAGACAACTGGACACCTGTAGGCAAAACACGCCATGTAGTCACAGAACTTACATTCCTCACAACTACACACAGATCTAACAGTAAAAAACAGTTTTTCTGTAAAAAACTACAGAACTGCTAGGAGGTAACAGAGGAGAAAACCAGACGATATGGTAGGATGGCCTTGATGCCTCAGATACAGCACAAAGGCGTAGTTCATGAAAGAAAGAAGTGATGAGGTGGTCTTCATTCAAATTACAAAGTTCTGCTCTCTGAAAGACACTATCTAGAGAAAGAAAAGACAAGCCACAGGCTGGAAGGAAACACTTTCTAAAGATGGATTTGATTACATACGAACTTTTGCAAAGTGAATATTTATCTAACAGGACTGGTAAATGTCTGACACCTCAGCAAGAAAAAAAAAACAATTCAATTAAAAATCAGGTCAAAAACCTTATCATACATCTCACCAAAATAATACATAGATAGCAAATAAGTAGATGAAAACATGTCTACACCATTTGTTGTGGGGAGATAAAAATAAAACCACCCAAAGAGATCCCACTCAGCATAGTTTTGGTTTTGTTTTGGCTTTTGTGAGGCAGGCTTTCACTCTGTAGTTCAGGCTATCTTTGAATTCAATATGTAGCCCATGCTGGCCTCAAACTTGCACAGATCCTCCTGCCTCAGCCTCCTGAGTGCTGGGATTACAGGCAAACACCACCATACCTGCCCTACCTCAACATCTTTAGAAAAGCCAAACTCCAAACAATGCCAAGACCAAAGGCTGGAGCAGGTGGGAATCGCAACCTTTTAGTATCTGACCTAGAAATCACAAGGAGGTAAAAAGTTACACACACAAAACCTGCAACTGGACATTTACAGAAGCTTCAGTCATAACTGCCTAAACTTGAAAGCAATCAAGATACCATGCAGTAAATGAAGACCGTCCCACACTGGGACAAGTAAACGACAGAGTATTATGTAGTGCTACAAAGAAAGGAGCAGTCAGGTGATATAGAAGCATCAAGTGCGTGCTTAATAGGTGAAAGAACTGGCGCACACCTATAATCCCAGCACTATGGAAGCTGAAGCAGGACAGCAAGTTGGAATCCAGCCTGGGCAACTCAGCAACTTAGTGACACCTCATCTCAGAAATTACAAGGGCTGGGGGGCCGGGGAGTTAGCTCAGTGGTTCCGGCACCTGTTTTGCAAGCGCAAGGACTCGGGTTCGATCCCCAGTTACCACATACTATACTGGGCGTGGAGACTCACCCCAGCAGCAACCAGCACCACATACCACAGTGCTTGGCGTGGTGGCTCATGCCTGTAATCCCAGCACTCGGGAGGCAGAGGCAGGAGGATTGCTGTGATGTGAGTTTGAGGCTGAGCTCAGGGCCAGCCTGAACCACAAAGCGAGACTCTGTCTCAAAAATAAAAAAAAGAAATTACAAGGGCTGGAAATGTAGCTCAGTGCAGAGGCCCTGAGTTCAACCACCCGTAACTGCATGAAAAAACACACAATGACAAAAACACCTGAAAGAAGCCAATGTGAAAAGGCCACATACTTCCAATTACAAGACAGTCTAGGAAAGATGAAACCAGAGAAAAGTCAAAAGGTCAGTTTGCCTGGGCTTGGGGGACAGAGGAGCATGGTGAAGAGACTGTGTGACATTGGCCTGGAAGACACATGTCACATAACTGCATCCAAGTCCACGGAAACACAACACCATGCACGACCTCGAGTACAGTGTGGACAGCTGTGACAGTGAGGAGTTCACATGAGTCCATCAGCTGTGATACAAGTACATGATCTGTATATCCTCTCACTTCTGCTGTGACTCTTCCACAAAAAAAAAAATGCTACTACTATCAACTCTATCCTAACTTTTTCTATTGATCACATGGTAAAAATCATAACATTCTGAATATAGTAAGTTACACTAAATACATATTTAAATTAAATGACTTTGTTTCCTCTTCCTTTCTGAAACACATCCACTGGAAATTAAAGGACACACTGGGTTCATATCGAGGGCCTGCGCTCTGTTCCTATTGGACAGTGCTGGCCAAGGCAATCAAGGATACACCATGACTTCACACACCTCCGAGTCCCTCATTTCCAAACACAGATAGTGGGAAGGAGGGTGATGGCTTCAGGCACACCCCAAGGACACGGATTAAGTACAGCAGCAGCAGTAGTGGCTATGATAGTACTCTGAGGTTGTGATATGATAGTGCCCTGAGCAACAGCAAGGACTTTGCAGACAGAGATGCCGCCACTGTGGACCCTTCCCCCACGTCCCACCTCTCTCCTGGGTGCCTGTGGCTCTCTCTGCAGGGCCGCCCTGGGACCCCAGCCCCAAGGCCCACCTTTAATGAGCTCAGGCCGGTAGGTCTTCCGCAGTTGCTCCAGGAAGCTGTTGTAGAAGCCCTCAGCCTGCTCGGTGGGCATGGCCAAGTGGAAGTCAGGCTTGTTGCCCTTGAGGACGCACTGCAGGGTGAACTGGCTGACACACAGCACCTCATACTGCTTGTCCATCACGCTCTTGGACCAGTGCTTGCCGCTCTCGTCCTCAAACACGCGCAGGTTCAAGATCTTCCGGACCCTGCCGGGGAACAGAGAGCAGTAAGAGCAGCGGCACAAGGCCAGGGAGGGAAGGAACCACTGTGCACAGTAGGCCCGACCCAGCTGGGACTCAGGTACACTCGTGTCCATCCTGCCCCGCAGGCTGCCTCGGGTCTCTGCTTCTGCAGCCCCTCTATGCACAGCAGCTCCTGCCAGGCACTCACTGGGCCTGCAGTGACAACCTGCGCTGCCCACTCCTCCAGATGGAGGATTCGCCTGAACATGGGGCCATGTCTCCTACTGAGGCTGACACAGGACAACCACCCTGGCGAGGAAGTGGGGCAGGTCACAATCACGGGGCAGACTCAGGACCATGAAGCACCTCCCCGGAGGCTGAATCCTAACCCTCTGACCATGCTAGCACCCTCCAAGGTGGCACATTCTGGGCACTCCCATCCCTCCACCAGCACAGGGACAGTGGGGCGGGGTCATCACAGACTGAGCACCAAGGGGCAGATACACAGTGGTAAGCATCTGAAGCCAACACCACGAGGGACGAGGCTGATGCCCCCACAGGATGGTGAGCCAGGCCATAGCAGCAAGCCCCCCTCAGGCTCCAGGTGCCCCTGTGGCTGGGGGAAAGGAGCTGCCTCTCTGGTATGGACAATGAACACTGGAGCCCCTTAAAGATGTGTACACACTACTCACATCACATTGCCCAGGATTCAAAGAGAACCCTTATACAGGCGCTTTGGTTGTACATTCAGAGAAAAGGGGGCCAAGCAGGGTGATGCACACCTGTACTCTCAGCATCCCAGGAAGCTGAGGCAGGAGGATGCAAATTTCTACCCCAGCCCAGGGAATGTAAATTTTCAAAGGGGGTAAGTTCCGGCCTGCAGGTTCAGAAGCAACAGCCGTGGAGGAAAGCCGCATTCATCAGCAGCAGACTTCACCACCACCTTCCTGGGTGTGTCCTCTGAGGCACAGAGATCATCACTAGAGTTCAGAACCAGGGATTCATGTCACAGCCTTCCCACCCCCACCCACATGCAGAGCCAGGGGCCCCCTCACATGTGTTCCAGCTCCTTGTGCGTGTCCTCCAGGGAGATGCCCAACAGCACACAGAGGCCCCGGCCGATGGCGCTCACCTGTTCACCTCCAACTGGAAGGAATCAAATGAGACTGACTCAGAAGTGCCCGGCAGCAATGCAGGATGGAGTCCAACAGGACGCTAAACATTCCCATTGGTTCCCATTTTCTTTTCCTTTCGTGTTACTGAGGACTGAACCCAGGGCCTGTGCACTTCCTTCCCCTCCTTTTTTTTTTTTTCCCCAGTTTGAAACAGTTGCTAAATTGTGAAGTTGCCAAATTGCCCAAGCTAGCCTTGACCTTGTGATCCTCCTGCCTCAGCTCCCCTGAGTGCTGGGGCCACAGATACACAGCTCCATGAGCAGCTCCATTCTGATTTTATACCTGGAATGAACAGGGATTGTAAAGCTAGCAACAAATACACAGGACCCTAGCACCACATTTTGATCTGTTACCTGGGGTGAGAAACTTGAAATTTTCTGAGGTCCAGTGTATAAAAGGCACAAGGGTGTTTTGCTCCCAGAAGGAATCCAGCTCAGCTGCATTAGGTGACACAGGGGAGTTGAAACTTTTCTTAGAAACTACCAAATCTGGTGACAATACAGAGGATTACATCAAAAGAACAACTGTCCTTCCTAATTACTAGCAAGAACAGCATACATTATGCCTAACGTACAATATAAATGTGTTTTGTGTTCAGTTTCCCCTTTGCATGCTGGTACCTCAGGTACCTCTCAAGCCGAGGAGTGCCAGGCCTTCTGGGACTGCGCATCTCATCCACCAAACACTTCTGAGCACACGCGAGCACTTGTATGTGTGCTCAGACACAAGTGTCCACACTCCTGTCATCAGACAATCTCTCACATGTGCACATAGCACTTGGCCAAGATTCACTATTCTGACAATGGATCTGAAGCTATATTTCAAATGGTGATCCTAATAATTTCCTCTTTTTTTGGTCAACTTTTTGCCAAATTGTTGTTAGATTACCATTGGTTATTACTTCATCATGTTCTGACCTAAGGTTCCAAGCAGGACTAGAAGGGTCAACTCTCCCATCTTCCTGATGCCTGTTGTGTTGGATAAATACACCTCATGCAGCCACAAGCACCCCTCTTCCGCCAGCTGTCTGACTCCAGGAGAGTAAATAACAGCATCAATCCATTCCTGAAATCTCAGCAAAGCTTCCTCTCATTGTTATGCTAAATTTTTAGTATCTTTTTCAGTGCTGCTCTTTCTACAAAGGATTAGTGTGACTTAGTGTCCAATGAGCCACTGATTCAAAAGCTAGAATAACAATAAAGATTTAAACTAAAAAAAAAAAAGCTAGAAGAAAAATAATCTCTCCTGAAATAAGCAGTGAATAACTGGCCTTAGTTTACTTGTCTGCTGTACTTCAGAAAAAAGCCACCCAGATGTAGTGGCACTCGGGAAACTGAGGCAGGAGGATCATCACATGTTTGGGGCCAGCCTGGGCCACACTTTGGCCCAGTGACTTTGAATTCAGCCTGAACTACATACAGAGAGAACTTTGTTTCAAATTACCAAAACAAAGTAAAAAAAGAAAAAAGCTCTGTAGTTTTTTAAATCAACATTATTTTCTTACAATAGCAACATACTAAGTTTTCCCCAGTTTTAAAAACTGCAAGTTTTACAGAGGTTCATATCCACATCCACATACTCATAATGAATTTACATTACAGAAAATCTGGATAATAAAAGAAATAGATTAAAAAGGCAAGCACTTTAATACTTTAATCATGTCCTTTTGATCACTTGTGTTCTTGGATTTTGCTTTATATTTGTTTTCAACTACTGTGATAATAATTTTTATAATTAGGTAAAACCTATCTCATCTTTTCTCTTATCATTGCATAGGAATTTCTGTACATCAAAAGCTTTCCTTAAACACCTTTAACAGCTGCATCCTCGCCAGTAGCCATCTCACTGGCCATATGGCTGACTGTGCAATTTTTCCTTCAATAAATCAAAGTGTGGTAAAAATGTAACATAAAGCTTTTTCTACAATTAGAATTATCTTCCTGGAGTAAAGTCTCTAGAACAGGGTCACCATTGAAAAGTATCAACGTTTTTGTAAATATATTATCTTTATAAGAAATAAATTCTGCCTCAAAGCTTATTTTCAACCCAGATTGGGGACTTGTTTTGTACCTCTTCCAAGGACAAGGGGAAGTATTCCTAGGACCAAAACGGCCTTCTATTATAAACAAATGGTTTTCCAAGGAAAATAACAGAAAATCAACACTTCAAACAAAAAGATCACAAGCCTAGCGAAGAGCTTTTCGATCACTTCCTCTATAAATGAGTGGCATGAGGTCCACAACTTCTTCAAAAATGCATGAGCTCTGAAATTAGGCCATTTGTTTTTTTTTGTTTTGAAACAGGGTCTCACTGTGTAGCTCAGGCTCGCCTCAAATTCACAGTTATACTAGTTGTTGAAATTTAGTGATGGGACATGGAAGTTATTGTGTTATTTGGTCCATGTAACCAAATGACTATGTTTGAAAAAAATTCTCTAATGAAGTTTTTAATATTAGATTAGCAGGCTAAGGATGTAGCTCAGTGGCACAATGCTTGCCTGCAAGCCCAAGGTCCTCTGTTTGATCCTTGGTACTAAAAAAAAAATAAATGAACAAATAAATAAAATTAGATTAGAACCGAGCTGGGCCTGTAGCTCTCCGGTAAAGTCTAGCACCACCCACAAAACCCTGGGTTTAATTTCAAGCACCACAGATAATAAAACAAAATTATATTACTCCAATGATTATGCTAAGTTTACAAAATAAATCTGTCACATAAAAATATGTCATTATGGATACTGTGTCCTTACCATAAAATAAGAAGTGTCATTTTAGAATCTCTAAAAATAATGTCACCCCGGGCCGGGGAGTTAGCTCAGTGGTTCCGGCACGTGTTTTGCAAGCGCAAGAACCTGAGTTCGATCCCCGGTAACCACATACCATACTGGGCGTGAAGACTCATGCCCAGCAGCAACCAGTACCACATACCACAATGCCGGGCGATCTAAAGTACAGAGGTGAGTTTGAGGCTGAGTTCAGGGCCAGCCTGAACCACAAAGTGAGACCCACAAAGTGAGTAAAAACAATAATAATAATAATGTCACCCTATGATGCCACTTTTCAGTGAATCCAGCCACATATTTTAAGAACCAGAGAATCTCTTCCATTGTAATTCATGTAGAAAGCATGGATAACTCAAGCATCCCTCCAGTATTTGAAGTTCCATGGTTCCCAAACCTATGTTATCCCTTTCTCCTGATCCATACCAGGGACCTTGCAACTGCCAGGCAGGCACAGCTCTGTTGAGCCAAAGCCCCCATCCTACAGTAACTTTTTTTTTTTTTTTTTTTTTTTTTTGAGACAGGCTTTCACTTTTTGTAGTTCAGGCTGGCTTTGAACTCAGCCTTGAACTTACAGCAATCCTCCTTCCTTTGTCTCCTGAGTGCTGGGATTACAGGCGTGAGCCACCACGCCCAGCACTGTTGGTATGTGGCTCTGATTGCTGTTAGGCATGAGTCACCATGCCCAGTATCGTTGTATGTGGTTATTGGGGATAGAACCTGGGCCCTTGCACTTGCGAGACAGGCGCTGGAACCACTGACCTAAATCCCAGGTCCTACAGTATCTTTTTTAATACATAGGTTGGCTGGTCTTAACTAAAGCATACAATCTTAGAAATAATGTTTTGGAACTCCAACTCCTCTCAGAAGAATAAATACATGTTTTCAAAATTCCAGGTTCAGGGGGCAGAAATTTTAACTGTTGATAATCATGAAAAGCAGACCGCAGACTGCACATCTGTTAACTCTAGTCTTCCAAGGGGCTGAGATATAAAGTACAGCCCAACTTGGACAACCTGGCCATCTGGTGAGATCCTGTCTTTCAAATTAAAAATAAAGGTCAGAGGATGTAACTCTATGAAAAGGCTCTGGACTTCCATGCGTGCATGCGTACATGCATACGCATACACACACCCACACACACACAAGAAAAGAAAAGACTGCAAGAATCTCCACACCAGCTATTGTAAACTTTAATATTTACTGAAATGCTATAAAACCCCTGCAAACATTTTATTTCATCACTATTCCCAAAACCAAGTTACCTGAACGGTTTATAAATCACTAAGCGAGGGTGAAAAATAGACCTAAATATATGGTTCTAGTTGGTTCACTAGGGAGGTTTTTTTTTTTAATATTTATATACACATGTATACACTTTATTTGAGGAAAGGACTCTCTCTGAGGCGCAGCCTGGCCTTGAACTCCTAGACTCAAAAGAGTAATCCTGTCGCCTGTCACCAGAACATCGAGGGCACTGGGCTTGAAAAAGACTAAGAGCTAATTTAACACTTGTCATTTAAACGTTTTGTTTATCGGGCCTATCGAGTCTGGGTGTCTAGAATAAACTACTTTAGCTACAGCGCTGGTCCCTGATGAAAGTGGCAGTTAAGCCAGGGTGTTAAGGGGTGGCCAGGGCTGGGTGGGACACAGATGTCCTCTCTGCTTGCTTTGGGGGAAGCCCTGGATACAGGGCCCTTTGGCGAGGGTCCCTGCGTGGACGAAGCTTTCCGGGCTCGACCGGGCTCGAATTGGTGCGTTTTATGAACAGGGAGCCGAGCTCTGAGAACCCAGGCCGATGCAGAGGGGGCGGAGGAGGCCGCCCCGGAAACGATCCCCGCCGCGTTAGTGTCACCGAGCTCGACCGGCGAGCGGTGCGAGGCGCGGGCTCGGCCACCGGCGTGAGGTGAACTGGCGCCGAGGAGGAGGAAGAGGAGGCGGCGGACACGAAGCGGCCAGCACGTGCGCTGGGCCCGGCCGGACCGACATCTGGGAAGCTTGGAGACTCGGGGCCCCGACTGACCTGTGACGCTGGCGCGGGTGACGCGCTGCACTACGGCCTTCATGGCGGCGACTGGCCAGGCAGCTGGCTAGGCGGGCCGGCGCCCTCTGCGGGGTACACCGGGAAGCGCGCGCGAGGCCTCTGGCAACCCGACGCTGGCGCGCCCACTCGCGTTAGCCACGCCCGCCCTCCGATTGGCCTTTCGCGTGTCGGCCACGCCCACCCACAACTAGGCATCGCCACGCCCGTGAGGGATAAGCACCGCCCCTGCGCCAAGGTCCGCCTCCGCCGAGCCTCAAGGCCCGCCCAGACTCCTCTCTCTGCCCAGACCTACCGAAATCCGGATTCCGTACAGTGGTTTGTCCCTCCTTGTCTCCCAGCCTAAGAGGCATCATCGCTAAATCCCATCTGGCCTGACCTATTCCTGTGTCTGTGTTTCTACATGCTGCTTCTCACTCTGCCCCAGATCCTGTGAAATTCTTCTCCCTTTACCTTTCTACCTCCGTGACCCGCACTTGCAAAAGATCAGCTGCAGCTCTGGTGGTGTCCCTGTAATCTCAGCAGTCTGGGAGACTGAGGCAAGAGAATCGCAAATTCAACCCCGCCTGGAAAATTTAGCGACTGAGATATTGTCTCAAAATTTGAAAATTACGAGGGAGGGTGGAGCTGATTGCAAAGGCCCGGGTTCAGTCCCTGGTGGTGCAAAAATAAATAAATAAATATGTGCTGCAAAATAAACATTTAACTATACAACTATTTATTTGACAGCCATATCACATCATGATAGTAAACAGGTGATATGACTCTAGAATTTTGTACTATAAATAAGAATACTTAGCCCCTCCCTTCCTAGGGTGGTTAGGAATTTAAATGAAATAGACAACAAAAAACCTCCTAGAAGGCTGATGAGCGCTGCATGATTATCACCTTAACGAATTATTACCATGGATAAAAACAGCTTCAGCACAAGTCCAAAGATTTCAGAGGGAGCAGTCAGCTCCACCCATGCATCTTCACTATAGACAGCACAGTACCAAAAATTTACAAAAGGAAAAAAAATCCATTATTGGGACAGTAATAATAATAATAAATCACCCCTGTAAGCTTGATGATGCCCTGCTATGACTAATGAATTCAGGAAAGCACTATTCCCAGAATCGTGGTTTCATTACAAAGGGTCTAAGTGGCTGGAGGCCCCTAATACAGAGCACCCAAGGCCCGCTCCCTCCCTGGGATCAGGGCACGGCTCCCTCCTGGCACATCAAGCATTCACCAAGCAGGAAAGCAGGACTTCTGTGTCCACACTATGGCTGGGATTCCTGGTGCTACAGGACGCAAAGTCTCAGAGAACCTGTTCACAGCTTCTTGGTATCCGGAACAAAGAAGTAAGCAGGACTCAGAAAGAGTAGAAAAAGAATTAAGATGTATTAAGAGCAAAAGTATACTCTACAGAGTGGGAACAAACAGGAAAAGACTCCCTCCCAGACACAGGCGGCACTGTCTTGAAGATCCTAGGATCATGGGAGGATCTGTACCTGAGGATGGACAGCAGTCGTGGTCAGTGGAACACCTGACTCATCCCACCAGCAGCAGGAAGGAGTTTTGGACCTTACAACATCTGTAGGTGAAGTGTCATGGCAGCCAAAGCCTAATGTGGGGTGCCAGAATTGCACAGCAAATGAGCTTGGACACAAGCAAAGGGCCTGGACTTTAGGTTTTTGCGTCCTTTGGGTCTGGGGGGACAGAGGGACATTTACTGTCGGCTTTCCAATGTTTTGGCATGGTTATGCTCGCTGTCTGGCTTCTCAGTTAGTTTGATTGAACCACTGGCCACCTGGTTGACTTTGTCCAGCATTGTCCCACTCCCTCTTCCAAGTCACGGTAGCTCCAGGCTCCAGCACTGTGGTCACACGACTCGTCTTTCCAGTGACCAATTCCCAGTGACCAGCTCTGGGTGGTTCCACTCGTGTGAACTGAGGTGTGACAAAGTCTCCCACTATCAATCTTATCTCCTGAGAAATTCCAAGAACTTGAGATGCTTCATGCAAGAAACCCAGAACAAAGACCAGACACACACAGCTGGGATTATAGTCATACACCACCATGCCTAGTTAGTCCTTCTTTTTCTTTTTAGGGTGTACAGTAGCATTTTCAGGAGCTTCATAGCATGTAACCGCATTGTGTTAATATATAAGGAATTTATTATTGTTGTTATTGAAAATGGTGTTTAGGGCCAGGTGTCGTAATGCACACCTGTAATCCCAGCACTCAAAAGCATGAAGCAGGAGGATCACTATGAGTGTGTATGATGGTAAGGAGTCACAGATATGTCAACACAGAAATTTGAGGCTCAGATCCCCACAGAGAAGAGCCACATAATGATTTTTAAAAGATGAAAGTTAAGCTAGGGATTTAGCTCAGTGGTTCCAGCATCTGCCTTGCAAGTGCAAGATCCCGAGTTCAGTCCCTAGTAACCACATACCACAAGGTGAGGCATGTTGACTCATGTCCGTCAACAATCAGTACCACACACCACATTGCTGGGCGTGGTGGCTGACGCCTGTAATCCCAGCACTCAGGAGGCAGAGGCAGGAGGATTGCTAAGAGCTACTTATTGAGTTCAGGGCCAGCCTGAACTACAAAGTGAGACCCTGTCTAAAAAAAGAAAGTAAAATTCTTAAAAGAGTACTGCAGATATGAGCATAGTTTAATAACACTACCATACAGCAAGGCAAGGGACAGGACCAAAGATGAAGGGGAATCGGCTGGGAAGGATTTTGCATGAGATGGAGCCTTGGGCAGGCAAGAGAGAACCCCGGGCCAGGCCTGGTTTCTCAGGTGCTTAAGTACCATGTTCAGTCAAGTGACTTGGTGCCATCAGGCTTGCATGGCCGAAAGGGTCACTCTCAGGCTGCTCTGGACCCTGGAATTGATCAGTTCTTCAGGCGTTATCTCTGCACTCCTTTGTCAGGAGGTACCTGGCCTCCCCATAGAAAGGTACGTTCCAGATGATTCTTGTCCCCTTAACTCCTTCCCTGACTATCTGAGGCCAGCCTGGGCTACACAGTAAAAAAGAAAAAAGAAAAAAAAAAGAAAAAGGTATTTAGTGGCAGGCAGCTGTTACAGGACAGAACTGGAGACTGAGCAACCACTCAGGTCCTGGTACCTCATTGAATGAGAATCCTTTTTACTTTTTTTTTTTTTTAGTGGGGTTTTATTTTGTTTTGTTTTTTGTTTTTTTGTTTTTGTTTTTGTTTTTTTTTTTTTGAGACAGGGTCTTGCTTTGTAGTTCAGGCTGGCCCTAAGCTCTCAGTATGTAGCCCAGATGAACCTGGAACTCACAGCAATCCTCCTGCCTCTGCCTCCCGAGTGCTGGGATTACAGGCATGAGTCACCACGCCTGGCATTGTGGTATGTGGTTATCAGGAATCGAATTTGGGACCTTGCACTTGCCAAGCAGATGCTGGAACCACTGAGTTGTTACCAGCCCCAGAATCCTTTTTACTTTTATTTGGAGGTAAGGTCTTGTTAAACTACCCAGGCTGAGCTTGAACTTTGAATCTTCCTGCCTGAATCTCCCAAGTACAGTAGCTGGAATTACAGACATGCACCACTGAATGGGTGCTGTTCTATTTTTAATTGACAAATCACAATTGTATGTATTTATGAGTTGTATGATGTTAGATACAGATATATATTGAAGAAGGTTTCAAATCAGGCTAATTAAGACGTCCACCACCTAAAATATTATTCCCTGGTCATGAGAGTATTACAAGCCTGTCTTGGAGATGAGGCTTAGTGGTAGCATGCTCATTTAAAATGCATGGGGCCCAGGGCCAGATCCCCAGCTCTGCAAGTATTTTGTTGTTATTATTCAGAACTTTTAGCTCTTGTAATACAATATAATATTATTATCTGTAGTAGGCATTGTATGCAACCAAACCCAGTGCTCACCTCTTCTACCCAGCTTGACCAGCCCCTCCGCTGACCACATTCTCCTTCCTAGTGGAGCTGAGGTATTTTCAACAGGAAGGAAACATATTTTAGGTATTTAAGGACATATGTGAGCTGGGCAGTCTCATCTGGAGTCCCAGCTGTAGAGGTGGTAGCGGAGGACCACTAGAGCCCAGGAGTTTGAGGCCAATTTAGGCAACATAGTAAGACCACCTTAAAAAGAAAAAACCTTTTAAAAATATATGGATGTTTTGTGTACAGACGCAAACTTTGTTACAGCAAGGCAGACCAAGCTGCTTCCTACAGCACAACCAAGCTACAAGATAGAGGTCAGGTGGCAGTGTGTATCCAAGGTATCCCAGGTTGGGAACAAACAGCAGAAGGACACGGTCATGAGGAGCCAGCTGTCCGCCCTGGATACGTACAGCACATAGGTGCTGGAAGCCACAGGTAGAGTAAGCTGGAGGTGGGATGACTGTGTATACAGAGGACATTTGGGCCAGTGGAAGCAGCAGTGGGCCAGTGTCCACCCTCACAACTGCACTTCCTCAGGAGATGGAACTTTCGCTGTGGTGTGCTGGCCAGAGCACACATGGGGGGTGGCACTGGACTGAAAGTGGAAAATCCCAATTCCAAATAAGCTCTCCAAGCCCCTCCCACATTTAGCTTCCAGTATCCCTGAAGCCAGGTCCCCATCCAGCAGCCCCCACAATGGGAAGGAAGCTGGAGGGAGGTGACTACTCCAGGGAACCGACCTAATGACACAGATAAATAGCATGATTTCCACCTGCCTACGTTTTGCAAACCTCCTTCCTCTCTTTGACATCTTTCTGTATTTGACCTCAAGATTCGACACCTCCACCTTCAGAGCCATAGTCACTTTCTGAGCCTCCTTCTGGACAAGGTCCCAGGCTTGTGTCAGCCCAATACCTGCACAGGTAGAGATGCAGAGGTGACTGATGACAGCAAGCTGCTCTGGGAAGACACCTGGAATAGCTCTTCAGGGACTTCCTGCCAGTTGGGGCCCCTAGACAGAGTGCAGGCAGGGCCAAGTGGCCCCTCTCTGTACGCTGGGAGTGACTAGGCTATGCTGCCTCCAGCCAGGTCTTCTAAGTCCCTCAGTTCTGGGGACTTCCCAGGATCCCTGGTCACATTCAGTATCCCATGAGGCGGCTCCTGCAGCCCCATGAGTTAGTTCACAAGTACTAGGTAAGTGCCAGGGGAGAAGAGCCTGACAGCATATCTTAGGTCTGATGTATGAACAAAACAGCTCTCATCTGTCACAGGCCAGTCCCTCAGGCCTCAGCTCCCGCCCTTTCTGGACTCTCTGACGATCCCTACAGATGACCTTTCCCCTGCGGCCATGCTGTTGGTCCCACTGACCAGCTCCTCTGACCTTCCTGGCCAATGCTGTGTTGTTTCTTGTTCATCAGTGTGATGCCAACTGACCTGTTCTAACCACTCATGTCTTGTGGAAAGCTGAGGCCTCTGCTGCTGCCATTTGGAGCTCTGTGACATGCAATTTTTTTTTTTTTTTTGAGATAGGGTCTCACTATGAAGTTACAGCAATCCTCCTGCCTCAGCCTCTGGAATGCTAGGATTATAGGAGTGTGTGTGCCACTATGCTCAGCTGCTGACTCCAAAAGAACCATTAAGGCTTTAACAGCATCATGAAAAAAAGTTACATGCACTGGTTTCAAAAAACTGAGCTTTTAAAGAACCTTAACATGAAATTTCACATCAAACTTTCCCGCTGTGGAGAGGAATACCTCTTGAATTACTTAAGTTTAGTTTCTTTCAAGGAAATATTTATTGTATATTTAACAATAAAATTAAATACACATATCCCCACAACCATAAAATGGAAATCAAGGCATGTATATTAAATGCTGAGCCAAAGTCCTTGTTTTTAGAATTCCGCAGCCAATCACGGTTCTGAACCAGAACCACCAGTCCATTTTTTCACAAAGTTACGGATCTTCTCACTAACTGGAACATAATTTTCACCATATATGGCAACTGTTTCCACATAAAATCCTTTCAGGGGTTCCGGTACAATTTCACTTCTTGGGAGATCCTTTTGCTGTGCTTCGTGAAGCTCTAAAAGAAAAGGAACACCTGAATTAAAAGACCAATCATTCAAGTCTCAGAAATAAATTAAATTAAAAATTATGGCATCATGGGCGGGTGATTTGGCTCAGTGGTTCTGGCGCCTATCCAAGCGCAAGGACCCGGGTTCAATCCCCGGTAACCACATACAATACTGGGCGTGGAGACTCACCCCAGCAGCAACCAGTACCACATACCACAGTGCCGGGCATGCTGGCTCACGCCTGAAATCCCAGCACTCGGGAGGCAGAGACAGGAGGATTGCTGTGATGTGAGTTTGAGGCTGAGCTCAGGACCAGCCTGAATTACAAAGCGAGACCCTGTCTCAAAAAACCTAAAAAAAAATTATGGCATCAGATGCCAGTTATCTTTTTTTTTTTTTTTGGTGGTACTGAAGATCGAACTCAGGACCTAGCACTTGCGAGGCAGGTGAGGTAACACTGAGCTAAATCCCTTTCCCATCATTATCTTTCTTTAACAAAAGAAAAACATGACAGACGTGTTTTCAAATATTTAATACTGCACACTGATAATACTGAGGCTACCAATAATATTCATGTCAACAGTTATTTAAATATCCTTAAATGACAATTATCTCAATTTAAAATATAGAATTCAGTGGGTTTTTTTTTTTTTTTTTTGTATTTGTAATTGTACAATTAACTTCGAATACGTTTGCCTCAATTTAGCGGCCACTGGCCATCATACCCACCCTTCAGCCCGATAACTATTGCCATCAGCTTTTCCTCTCCGTGGATTTCCACCAAGTGACAGCTGCTGTCTGATTTTTTCTGCCCAGTAACTGAAAACTTTTACACTCAACTGCTAAAAGTTCCGAGGTTGCTGCTAGTCATGTGTGACCTGAGCTGATGGCAGAGAGTATCACTTCGTTACGCCAACATGAGTCTCCAAAATTCCAAATTGGACTTTACAGATTCCTCCAATTCTAAGTGCGGGGCAGGTCTTATTCAATAAATAACGTTTAAGTGATAGCATTTAAAAGGCATCTCCTGGCATCTTTTTAGACTGCATAATATGCGGCAAACAAACGCATCGACCAATTCTGCAGAACAGAACCAGGGTTTTACAGCACAAGAGGTCGCTTCTGACCCCTGTGTACCTCGCCAGAGCAGCGCGTCCCGAGCAAGGTCTTGCCAAACAGTCCTACCTGAAGGTAGTTGCTTCTTTTTCATTCCATAAAAGTAAATTAGAGAGCCAAATAAGGTCCAAGAGCCAACTGCGTAGACAACAGAGAACCGGCGGTACCAGGACAGAGCTTGCGACGGTTGCATGGCTGGCCTTGCAAGCCGGCCAGGATCCTACAAACAGGAGGCGGAGGAGGGCCTTCCGGTCGCGGTATCTACTACTACTAATGCCGCCAATGGGGAGCTGGCATCCGGCTTCCGCGATGCATGTTGGGTTACGTAGTCCGGAAGCCGCTGGACTATAACCTGCAGGCATGATCTTGCGAATGTAGTACATCCAACAGCTTGAGTGCGACCCTGAGTGTCACGTGATAGGGAGCAGTTGACAGTTTTTATGAGCAGAAACTTCTCACTTGTAAAATTGCAGTGCCTGACTTACATAGGCCAGATGACATTTGAAAAAGTTAATTCCGTTTCCTCTTAAGAGCTGAGTATGCTCTTAACAGCCTATGGTCTCATGGGATTTGTGAGGATACTATTTGTGGCTCCCTACAACCTCATCTTTTCAGTTTTCCAGTCTGGAACTCTGGATGAACTTTGGGTAACTCAAGTCAAAGCTAATCCCTTCTGTGTGTTCTGGGTCTCATTCTTCTGCCTCTGTTGGGGCCTCACTTACCAAACACAGGAAATACCACCCCACAACCCACTAATTTTCATTCTTTTCACTTTATCATCGTCCCTATTGTGCCCATGTCATAAAATTGAAAATAACCTTCAATTCTTGGGACCTTTGTCTTCTCTCTTTCATTCAAGCTTTATTTTTTAAAAAAATTGAGTTTATTGGTACATTTAAGTACACATTATGATCATGTTCATCATCGACAATTTGTACCTGTGCATGATGTATCTTATTTTTCTCATTTCCCTGCCCTCATTGCAACCCTCCACCCCCTAAATACATAAGCTTTCTGTTCCTTTTTTCCTTTTTTTTTTTGAAACAGGGTCTCGCTTTGTGGTTCAGGCTGGCCCTGAGCTCAGCCTCAAACTCACATCACAATCCTCCTGCCTCTGCCTCCCGAGTGCTGGGATTACAGGCGTGAACCACCACGCCCGGCACTGTGGTATGTGGTACTGGTTGCTGCTGGGTGTGGGTCTCCACACCCAGTATTGTTATGTGGTTACCGGGGTAATCGAACCCGGGCCCTTGCGCTTGCAAGACAGGCGCTGGAACCACTGAGCTAACTCCCCGGCCCTCCTTTTTTCCTTTTTACCTTCAACTTTTTTTCCCTTCTTTGCTCCCTGTCCCCCCGGGCCCCCGTTCTCTGTTCTCTTTTAGATATTTTTCCCATTTCACAATACCTGTTGTACATTTTGGACCTAATTTATACTTTTGGTTTCTAATACTAGAAAGATATGGTATTTATATATATGTGACTTACTTATTCAACTTATGAATATGGTCTCAATGTGCATCCATTTAGCTTTGTAAATATCTCTAATTTATCATTCTTTATGGCTAATACTTCATTTTATAAAAATACCACATCTTCTTTATCCAGTCTCCAGCTGATGGGCATTTGGGCCATTTCCAAAATTTAGCTATTACAAACTGAGTTGCTATAAACATGGGTGCAGGGCCAAGGATTTAGCTCAATGGTTCCAAAGCTTGCCTTGCAAGTGCAAAGGCCCAGCTTTGGTCCCCAGTAACCACATACAACACTGCTGGACGTGGTGACACACACCCACAAGCAATCAGTACCATATACTACAATGACTGGCATGGTGGCTCACACCTGTAATCCTAGCACTGGCAGGGGACACAGGAGGATTGCTGAGTTTGAGGCTGAGTTCTGGACCAGGCTGACCTACAAAGCAAGACCTTGTCTCAAAATAAATAAATAAATAAAATAGGGTGCACATGTCACTGTGGTATGATACTTTATTCATACATTTCTTAAAGAACAATCCACCCACACTCCTAGAGACTGAACAACTTATGAGGCTGGTGCTTGGTCCAAAGTAGGCTCAGTAAACTGTCCTCAGTTCTCTTCATCCATACTCAAACTTCATTTCAAAAGAGCATTTGACACTGATACACACTCCCCTCCCCCTTCAAAAACATTTTCTCTGGTATCTTTTAGGGTTCCTTCTCCATTGCCTATCTTCTTTTTTTATTTTTTGGTTTGCTTTTTTGAGACAGGGTCTTCCTACGTAGTTCAGGCCTCAAGCTCACTATGTAGCCCAGGCTGGCCTTGAGTACCTGGTGATCGTCTTGCCTCAGGTCCCCAAGTACTGGGATTACAGGCATGTGCTAGCATGCCCAGCCATTGCCTATCCTTTAAAACTTGGTATTCTGCCTACAGAATCCTACACCTCCAAAAATCAAAGGGATCACTGGCTTCAACGTAAAACTAAAACTGTAAACCTAGAAGAAAACAAAGGAGAAAAATCTTGTCACCTTGGCAAACAAAGATTTTTTTTTTAATACAAAATGTACGAACTACAAATCTAATACTGATAAAATTTCAAAATTAATTTTAAAAGTTTCAAAATTAAGGCTTTTGCTCTTTGAAAGTCACAAAGTGACAAAATGAAAAGGAAAACAGAATAAACATTTCAAAATGCGTATATCTGAAAAAGCACTTGTATCCAGACTTGAATAGAAAGACCCCTTACAACATTCATAAAAGACAACCCAACTAAAAACCCAACACATTTGAATATAATCAAAGAAGACACACAAATGGCCAATAAACACAGGAACCTCAATACCCAAGGAAGTGCAAATAAAAATGTTAGGCAAAAAGACACGAGCAGAACTGGAGACGGGGACAGAGGGCTACTTGAAAAGCAAGTAAGATGTGTGTTCCCTTTGCATGCTGAATCATTAGCTAGACTGTGGTTTCAAAGTTAGCGCAAGGTAACATCCTCAACATAATGAAATGGTCCAGGGTCATTTAAAGTCAAGACCATGGGTGGAAGGTTGGAAAAACCTCAAAGTTTCAAAATGCACTGAACAAAGTACCTACCTAGGGAGTAAACAGAGTCACAGAGTACGTCAGAACAGCCCATTTTCTTTGTAGAAAAATGAGTATGAAGGAACAGTTATTCCTTGAAAGACTACTAAATCATTTAGAGAACCTGAGACTTCATTCAGTGCAGCTGACATATTGGTGCTTGTCCACCTCCCCAAATGAGATACAGTAGGTGTTCTGTCATTTTGAAAAGAGCTCTGTCTATATTCTATCCAGTGGCCTTTTTTGTCACCTGCAACTCTTCATCAGAGACAGACTCGGGTAGACTGCCAGTTTCTGGTGGTGCTAGGACCTCGAAGAAGTGTTAGGACTGACTTCCCAGTGACAAAAATGCCTCTTCAGATGCTAAAATGAGACTAGAGAATACCAAAAGTGGTAACAATTTGACCACTTGCAATTCTTACTCATGGAAACATGAACACTCTCAGCAAAGCTGGCAAGTATTAAGTTGAACACACATATGAATCCATCCCTGTTTCCCCAGAAATGGAAACGCTATGCCTGCACAAGTGCAGGTGCATGGATGTTCAGTTTTATTCACAGTAGCAAAAAATGGAAACTACTCAATGACTACCACATAGTGAATGAGTAAATGAAAAGAGTTTTTTGGCAACATAGAGGAACTATGGACAAAGATAACAACATGGATGGATCATGCTAAATGAAACCAAACACAAAGCAGACAAAATTCTGGAGGATGGGAACTCTCAGCTCTGGGCCCCTCCTCTCTGGAGGAGTCTGTTATACTTCTTGCAATAAAATTTTCACTTTGAAAAAAAAAAAATTTGGAGAACTCACTTTTTTATTCTACAGAGTACTCATCATATTCTAATACACAGTTTATTTCTTTTTATTGCTAGCCTTCCCTGAGCTCCAAGGGGGCAGGAATTGACGTCATGGGGCATATTCCCAATGCCTGGAAGCTACTCCATTTGAATCAAGCACTGAACAGTTAGTTACCTGTTGAATGAATGAAATCATGGACTCAAACTTCTGACAGAATTGTTTTGGACCCAGAATTTTAGACTCAGAAAAGCTGCCAATTGTGAAGACAGAATGGACTTGGAAACATTCCTAAATCCAAGGGATTGCTTCCCCTGTGCTACTCTAAGACATCTTATAGGATAAAGGGTGATAATAATCCATGATTTACACAAAAGAAACTTCTTGGGTGGGCTGGGGATTTAGCTCAGTGGTGCCACCTCCCTTGCAAGCACAAGGTCCTGAGTTCGATCCCTGGTACCCGCAAAAAAAAAAGGAATTCCTGGGCAACAGTTATGTGGCAGGCCTAGAAAAGAGCTGGCTCATATTAAAAAGAGGGGGGATGGAGAGGACACCAGAAGCTTTTGAAGAAAAAGCGGCCTTCGTTCAATAGGATGGTAAGGTGGAATCTCTCAATAAGGAGAAGGCAAAATACTTCTTGCAAAAAATAAAAAGCTGGGTGTAGTAATGCACATCTGTAATTCTAGCTTCTTGAAAGGCTGAGGCATGAGGACTGAAAGCTCAAGGCTAACTTGGTGAGACCCTATCCTGAAAGGGCTCAGAATGTAGCTCAACGGTAGAGCTGTGGTAGAGTTCCCTCCACATGACTGCAAACAGCAAATCTAAATAATTATAAGCCAGACAGGTAAGGCAGCCAGTATGCAGCACAGTGATACGTAAGAAAAAATGACTTTGATTTTGTTACAAATCAAATGTTCTCCTTCAAGTGGCACAGAGACTGACTCTGACACAAAATCTCTGAGGAAATATACACAACCACTTGCCTTGGACAGGAACAACATTTACACCAGCACAGTTGTGTAAATGCACTTTATCAGTCTTCACAATCAATTTTAGAGACAAAAATATGACTATGGTTATAGGCTAAGACATGTATTGTATAAATCTTGATAATATAAAAGTATCACTGACCAAAACTGGAGAGTGAAAAGAAAGGTCGAAGTACCCTCATTCTATATAAATAGAAATTGGAAGATATTGGCTAAAACTTAGTACTTCACAGCAAGAGCATGAATGCAGTTCTGAGTGGCAGATTTAGGATTACAGAGAGAAGGAATGGTTGCTTGTTACAAATTCTTCAGGGTAAGATGTTTGCTTTGACTATGCATATGCATTACTTTGATTTTTAATAAGCACCTGCTCAAGTTGTTTTACTTGATACAAGGCCAGGGATTTAGCTCAGCGGTACTGCACCTGCCTTGCAACAGCAAGGTCATGGGTTCAATCTCTGGTACCAAAAACAAAAACTTTACCTGACACCCAAGATAGACACATCTTCAGTGTTGGAGTTACTCAGGCCATTGGCCATTGCTGATGTCATCTGGGCCAAACTGTGGAAAAGTTACTCAAGCAGGCCCCCACCCTTTGGCCCCAAGATGCTTCACGCATCTTACTTTTCCTTGGTTTCCTAACATTTAGACAGCAAGTAAGTTTTAGTTGAGGAAATGCTTCTGAGGAAGTCACTTAATCCACACACACATACACGGACATCTTAAGTGATCAAATACATACAGAATTGTTTCCACCAGTGCTTTCCTCATCCAGTTTTATTTCTCTTATGATCTTTAAGATTTTCATCAAAACAAGCTACTAAAATACATTATCTCTGATTTCATATAGACTCAGAAGTTAGGACACAAAAAGCACACAAACACCTACTAAAACATTGATGACCTTATAATTTTTTGATACAGAAAAGGGACACACATAAGGGAGACAAATAAATTATAACCTACAGACTTACATACAAAACTTGCTCTGATTATTTACTAAAAGCTGCCAGGAAAGTGAGAGGAATGTCATGAAGCCTTTATAAACAAAAGTGAGGACACTGGAAAGGGTTTTCCTTAATCCCAGCCAACTCCCACTTAAGAGGCACTGGAGACAGCCAGTTTCTTCAGATGGTCCATGAACACCTGTAGGCTGACATCATCCGTCAGGATGGGCGCTCCAGTTTCCTGCAATGCAATGGAGGAGGCTCAACAACACAGACCCGGAAGCTGGTCCAGAATTTAGGAGCTGACGGCACCATCCCACTCAGAGCATCCACTGTTACCTCTGCCAAGGTAACCGTTGCTCTCAACTGAACTGTGCCTGTGCTTGGTGTGCAGAGAGCAGGCCAACCCACTGCTGCAGACATGGTTTCCAGCATACACCTTTCTATGTCACTCAATACTGCGATGTTATCATCAGTGGGGAATAAGGAAGGGGGTACAAGAGATCTCATCGTTTTACTTATTTCCTACAACTGCATGTAATTTACAATTATCTCAAAAACAAGTTCATTTAAGAAAAATATTAGAAGAAATCAGAAGGAGAAGTTACAGAACAGACATTCAGATTGTAGGAATAACTAGCTAGAGGAGGACTCCCACTCAGAAGGAAGGAGTGGGCAGAAATGGCTGTGTGGTGCTGGGAGTGAGATGACCAGAGCCATGATACCTTGTGTCCAGGATCAGAGCGGAGGCCCAGTAGTGTCCCACCCTGGCCACACCCAGCACACTCCCCTGAGCACTGAGCCAGCAACCCGCTGGGGTGGCTGCTCTACCTGACCTCTGCATGCAGTTACAGTCAGGTTCCTTCCTCCAGCAAAATTACCCAAGTTACTCCTTCTGTCTCAGAACAAAGGGTCCCATCTGATAGGATTTTTTTTTTTTTTTTTTTTAGGTTTTTTGAGACAGGGTCTCGCCTTGTGGTTCAGGCTGGCCCTCAGCTCAGCCTCAAACTCACATCACAATCTTCCTGCCTCTGCCTCCCGAGTGCTGGGATCACAGGCGTGAGCCACCACGCCAGGCACTGTGGTATGTGGTACTGGTTGCTGCTGGGTGTGGGTCTCCACACCCAGTATTGTCATGTGGTTACCGGGGAATCGAACCCGGGTCCTTGCACTTGCAAGACAGGCGCCGGAACCACTGAGCTAACTCCCCGGCCCCCCAACTGATAGGATTTTAAAACATGTTTTTAAAATGTAGCCCACCCTGCTTCCCAAATCCATGATGATTTCTTACCTGTCCCCAAGCATACAGGTTATTGTGTGTCTGAGATGGATTCACTTTGGACAAAAGGAATCGAGCCTTCAAAACAAGAAGTTTAAATGTTAATAGTGGCATTAATATTAGTGTGATCAGATTTCTTTGGTTGTATCAGAAATCTTTCACTGCACAGGAACTTTCCTAGCTTTAGCTTAAGCAGAATGGCTGTCTACATCTGAAAGCTCCTGGCACAGATAGACCTATCCTCTACACCAGCATATTCAGGAAAAGGAAGTCACAGCTGGAAGGCTGCCATCTCCCAATGATTCCACCACATACTGCTTGGATTCGCAGCCACCCATCACCTCCAAATACAAGGGCAGCTGGCTCACCTGGCTGCCACCATGCTCCGTGTGGACGTAGCGAGGCATGGGGAAGCGTGCCTGCAGGATCTCCTGTGCATCATCCAGCGGAGCCTGCAGCAGGTGCTTAAAGTTCTCATACTCAGGCATGTCCTGGTAGCCGGCCTTCTGCCACTGGGCTATGGTCTGTACAGAAACAAGTCCACCAGAACCGTCATGGGAGGCTTCGGTGGCGGCCTCCACCCACACTCTAGGCCTTCCACCACGACTGCCCAGGATGAGATCTGGTGAAGTCATACATCAACATGGGGGGCTTTGAAAGGTAGAAAGGGTCAGAAAGGAGGCACCCAGGACACCACCTGGGAACTCCTTTCAGTAACGTCAGTCAGCAGCTTCGCCCCTTGTCCCCTCCCAACTGCAACACAATTGGTTCACAAGGAGCCCAGTCTTCCTTCAGGTCACTTCCACTGCTCTGCCCCAGCCTAGACCCACCTGGAATGGGGGGATGTGGGCTGCCTCATAAGACACGGCCCCTTCTCTTTGCCCAAAGGCACCCATACTGGCCAGTGAGCTGGCGAGGTGGGACTGACCTACCCCAGACCTGTTCCTCTCTAGGCAGGGGAGAGAGAGCTGTAAGAGCCAGGGGTGGTAGTGCACGCCTGTGATCCCGGCACTCTGAGAGAATGAGGCAGGGGGATCACAAGTTTGGGCCTAGTTTGTGTAACTTAGCAATTCAGTAAGATCCTGTCTCAAAAGGGGGGAGGGGGTGGGAGAGGGTGCTAGGAACATAGCTCAGTAAAAAGGGCCTGACTTCAATCCCTAGTACCACAAAACGAAACAAAACAGAACCAGAACAGGGACTGTGTTATTAGACGACTCTCCCCAGCAGCCTCCTGCTATGTGGTCTACTGTCCATTCTGAGGGCTGCCAGCCACTACTGTCCACATCTTTTTTTTCCTCACTGACTGGTGGCCAGAGAAGTGGCCCTGGCTCCTTCAGCAGCAAGAGCTTGAAGAATACCCACAGCTAGCAAACTCAAAAAATATCACATCCTCCTTTTTACAACCCCTCCCCTGGCCAGAAAGGTACATTATAAATAAGTAAATGAATCAAGTGGGGGAACAATAATAAATGATGAGGCCCAGGCACCAGCCAGCCCAGCTGCTTGTCACCAGATGGCCCGGGTCTGTGGGCAAGAGGCTGGCAGAGGTGCCAACAGGCTGAGGGTCAAGTTATCCAACACTGAAAGTATCTGAAAATTAGTATTTCCCAGGTTACTCAGGGAATTCAGAAATCAGTTGTATTCTTTCAGGACATTTGCAATCATTTGCATTGTATGAACTCTTGGAAGCTAAATCAATCACCAAAATCAAAGTAATGAATGGAAATGGAAAGAACATACAGTAGAAGAAAAAGCATCACTGAGTATGGTGTGGATTGAAAGGTTTTTTTTCCTCCTGGCAGGGTGGTGCATGCCTGTAATCCCAGGTACTCGGAAGGCTGAGATAAGAGAATAACAAATTCAGGGCTGTGGGCAATTTAGTAAGACCCTGTCTCAAAATAAAAATATTTAAAAGGGGCCTTCCGGTGTAACTCAGCACTCCCTGGTTCAATCCCTAAGTGTGGCTAAAAAAGAACAAAACACTTTTTCCACCTCATAACAATGCAAAAAAATTCAAGGGAGCTAATCTCTCCATAGCGCATGAACCCCTTTGAGAAAGAAAGAAACTTTCTCTCACCTGAAGTCCACCTCATGGACTCAAAGACCCAGACTAATGTCCCTACGCCAGGTTCTTCATCAGAGAAAAGCTGTAGACTAAAACGCAACTCTTATAGACTTCTAAAGAACAGCAGCAGTATGTACAAGCTTATCAAGGGAAAATAAATTCGCTTACCTAACCATTTCAGAAAGTAATACATTACAGTGATTTAAAAGGTCCACTTGAAACTTTCTTATAGCAAGTACTATTCTCATTGAAGTATACCAGTACTATAGAGTTCTTGTTCCAAATGTCATGAAAAACCCAAATTCACAAGTAACAAGAGCGCAGAAGCCACAGCCAGGAAAGGAAGCAATGACATCATCTTACCTCACCAAGATAAATGACAATTTGGAAGAAAGTGTCCATCAGCAAGATTCTGTCAGCTAGAATGCTACTGCTGTCCAGGAGCACAGGCTAGCGGGGGAGAGAGACACAGAGGAGGCATCAGTTCTCAAGCTTCCTCCATAACGGCCACTGCACCCCAGCACCGGGCCCATGGGCTGCACCAACCCTTACACCAAGGGGCTCCCTCTTCTGCCCCCAGCAACCAGATGAAACAAGACGTCAGTGGTGCCCTGTGGGCCAGGACCCAGAAATGATTCTGAACAACTTCACTTTTGTGTTAGAAATTCATCTTATCAATCTGGTCTTTCTCTAATCAACATTAGCTATACTAATTTAATAATCAGTTGAGATTCACTACAAAATATATTTTATCATGATTTTTAATAATGAAAGTAACATACTAAATTTAAGAAAATCAGTACTTGAGTAACAACAAATATTCATGTCCATATTCTGGAAATATTATGTATTAATATAGAATGAAAGTAACATACTAAATTTAAGAAAATCAGTACTTGAGTATAACAAATATTCATTTCCATATCCTGGAAATATTTATTTCCAGAATTCATTATTTTGAAGCCTGCTAAAAAATACAACTCAAAAGTTTCTTTTTATTTTTGAGACAGGGTCTCACTTTGTCATTCTGGCTGGCCCTGAGCTCATCCTCAAACTTACAGCAATCCTCCTGCCTCTGCCTCCCAAGTGCTAGAATTAAGATGTGATCCACCATGCCTGGCACTTTGGTATGTGGTACTGATTGTTGTATCTGGTTACCAGAGATCAAACCCAGGACCTTGAGCTTGCAAGGCAGGCGCTGGAACCACTGAACTAAATCCTTGGCCCTCTTTTTTTTTTTTTTTAAAGATATTAATTGACTTTACCTGCAAAGTGAGAAATACTCTATTCCATACAGACTCTTTCATGTATTTTCTTTATTTTTCTGTATTTTATTTTTCTGTATTTTCTTTATTTTCATGTAACATTTTCACGTAAGGACTTCTATATTTTATGTTAAATAAACTATGTATTTCTTAGATTACCTATTTCTCCACTACTGAGTATTTGGATTGTTATATAATTCTTTGTTATAGGAATTAATTTACTGTTTCTCTGAACAAAGCTTTTCCTTTATCTGGGAAATTTTTTTCTTTTTCTTGGAGGCAAGTTCTCACTTTGGAGTTCAGGCAGGCCCCGAGCTCAAGGCAAGCCTCAAACTCATAGCAATCCTCCTGCCTCTGCCTCTCAAGTGCTGGGATTACAGGCATGAGCCACTATAAGCAGCATTGTGGTATGTGGTTACCGGGCATCCACCTAGGGACCTTGCACTTGCAAGGCAGGCAACGGAACCACTGAGCTAAATCCCTGGCCTTCTAGGAGTAATTTTTCCAGACACTTTGTCGGACTTGGAGTTACTAGTCAAGGTATATGAACTTGTTGGGGAAAAAAGCACCTCTGTATTTTTAAGTTTTTGCAGCTGCTCCTGTCTCACACACACACATAAAATTTTGTATATATCTTTTGAATTTTTCCTATGGATATTCTTTTTAAATTTTGTTTGTTTGCTTGTTTATTTATTTTGGTTTTTTAAAACAGGGTCTCACTATGTAGCTCAGGCTGGTCTTGAACTTGTGTAATCCTTGTGCCTCCGCTTCCCAAGTGCTGGGATTACAGGTGTGCACCACTACACCTGTCTTATGGATTCTTTTTAAATACGTAGAATCACTAAATTACTACAAAAATTCACAATTTTCTTTTCTTCCTTTCCTCTTTTCCAGTTCTGCTGTGAGAGTGAAGCTTCAAGAAAAACCCTCCAGCCAGGCAGCTGTGGCTCCCGGGGAAGCCAGAGTGCCAGCCTCACCTCTGGTGGGCCATGGAAGGAGTAGGAGTAGAGGATGGGCTGGATCATGATGAGGGACTGGGTCAGGTCCTGCCGTGCAAAGTGGTGTCTATAGTAGGACGACTCATCAGGACTGTTGTTAAACACTTGGAGAAATGGCGATCTTCTGAGGTGAAACATGAACTGTATTCACAAAGGGGGAAAAGACAGATGCACACAGTTAGAAATTCCCAGATAGCAGACTTGCCCTAGATCTCCACAGCAAGGGAGCCTAGATGCTCTGAAAAGGCCCCCAGGGTCACAGAGACAGAAGCAGAAGGTGGCAGCAGGGGCTGCGGAAGTGGAAAAGCAGGAAGTCACTGTTTAATGGGGTCCAAGTTTCAGCTCCGCAGGATGAATAATTCTGGCTATCTGTTGCACAATAACATACAGGAATTTAACATCACCCAACTGTTCCCTTAAAACAGGTTAAGATGATAAATTCTACTACAGTTAAAAATTTTTGTATTTTTTTTTAAAAAGGAGGCTTCTAGATAGGTGAAAGATACCTTATGAGCAAAGAAACAAACAAAAATTTATTTCCAGAGTCCCTGAACTGGACTGTAGAGAGAGAATATCTGCTCTCAAAGAAATGAAATATAATGGAGAAAAAATACTCTTGGAGTTCTGAGTAGGAGCCACAGCACAAAAACTCCCTCCTGTGTTGAGGGCAGCAAGAGATCATCCCCCTCAAGTGACAGGGTCTGAGGGTAACATTGAGAGACACATTTGAGGCCAAGGGCAAAGGCAGAGAGGCAAAGGAGGGCACCACAGGGACAGGCGTGGCACGCAGTGTCCAGGATGTGGTCTGGTCAGTGAATGAAGTTGAGTGTGAGGCAGAGAGGGCAACAGCTGACCCTGGAAAGGTAACTTGTTTACCAAGGATGCACACTCTGAAGAGTTGTCAGAAATGAAAAGACACTTCCTCTAGAAGCGGCAAGTTTCCTGAGCCCGTGTGTTAATCACAGGTTCTGCAATCATCATTGTGGCTGACACTCAGTACACCTGGTGTACACAGCACAGAGTGCTTGAGGAAGGTTGCTTGGTCCTTCCAGGAAGCCCATGCAGCAGGTTCTCGTGCCGTTCCCAGTTTACAGGGAGGAAACTGAAATATGGAGCACGGCCCAAGGCCCACCCTTTCTGCGTGGCAGAGCTACTCCAACCTCCAACCTTGAATGCCTCGGCACAGCGGGCACCACAGCAACCACCTCAGCTGGCAGCTGCACTTGGCCCTTTGGAATCTGTCATGGGCTGGCTTTGAGGGGGAGCCCTCTGAAGAATGGGTTTCGTGACATTAAGAGACTGCACAGCCCTTCTGCAGACCAACTCCTCCCTTCCACGGATGAGGAAACCAAAATGCACAGGGTTAAGATGCTATCGATGAGGAGCAGGAGCAAGGCTAGTGAGCAGCTCTTCTCACACACTTCGTAGCCTCAACCATGGGACTGGGCGCCTGAACATGCCAGGTTCGTGTGAAAAGAGCTGAGCAGGGCCTGGCACCAACAAAGGTGCTGAGTACTCAATGGTCTCACCTCCTACAGTCAGCATGGAGTGAAGTCCCACATCCTCATTCACAGCTGAGGTACGCTGACCTCTGTCACCCACAGTGTGAGGCTCAAGCCCCACGAGGCTGCATTTTCCCCCTAAGCATAGTTTATTTTTCTCAATACTTATCGTTATGGTAAACATGTATTTCCTTTGCAATGGTTTATTTCTTTCCTATTTCCTTCTGTGGTGCTAGAGATGGAACCTAGGGCAATGTGTGTGCCAGGCAAGTGCTCTGCCATTAAGCTATATTCCCAGCCCTTGAAATGTGCATCTCTCACCTGAGGATATAGTGAAAAGGCATCCGATAGCCTAAAAGAAGTGGGATCTTCTTTGTTATACTGTCCAAACTTCTGACACTGTTGAAAGAAAATATCAGAGAGAGAAAGAGAGAGAGAGAGAGAAACCTAAGTCAGTGTCACCTGGAAAACTCCTAAACTAGGGACCAAGTTCCCACCTTTACTCTGCCACTTCCTGTAAGTTCTGATCAGAACATTGAGGGCAGACTGGGGAGGGGCTGGAGGCTCTGCATCTCTGGCAGCTCCCAGGCAACATCGGCCAGGCCACACCAGGCCACTCCAGGCCACAACAGGCCACAGCTGCTGGGCTGCCACGTACCTCTCTACACGACAGCCTGAGAGAGCACACTAACTGGCTGTTACCATGGGAGAGTACATTCTCTCATTCTACAATGCAGAGTTTTTTCTTCTCTCAGTGGCAGGTCTCTGAACCATGTTTTCTCTTCTTTTCCTGCCTTTATTCCAACACACCTCTCCTCTGGCCAACAGAAGACTAAGCTGTCCACTACACACACACACACACACACACACACACAATTTTCTTTTTTTTTTTGAAACAGGGTCTTACTATGTAGTTCAAGCTGACCTTGAATAAACTTTGGAACACACTATGGAGCTTAGGCTCACCTTGAAGGATCATAAAGATCCTCCTGCTTCAGCCTCTTGAGTGCTGCGGTTAGAGGCCCGCACCACTAG
The DNA here is from genome assembly GCA_004026965.1 of Petromus typicus. Taxonomy (NCBI): domain Eukaryota; kingdom Metazoa; phylum Chordata; class Mammalia; order Rodentia; family Petromuridae; genus Petromus; species Petromus typicus. Next base: position 25,830 of record PVIR01004236.1, on the reverse strand, counting down.
GCCCGGCCTCTGTTCACTATTAAGAAGTCCATTGCTAACAATTACTTCCCCATCAAATCTCACCTCCTTTCCGCCACTAAATCCCTCCTTTCTTTTTTTTAGGTTTTTTGAGACAGGGTCTCACTTTGTGGTTCAGGCTGGCCCTGAGCTCAGCCTCAAACTCACATCACAACAATCCTCTTGCCTCTGCCTTCTGAGTGCTGGGATTACAGGTGTGAACCACCACGCCTGGCACTGTGGTATGTGGTGCTGATTGCTGCTGGGCGTGAGTCTCCACGCCCAGTATTGTATGTGGTTACCGGGGAACAAACCCCGGTCCTTGCACTTGCAAGACAGGGGCCGAAACCACTAAGCTAATTCCCCAGCCACAAATCCTTCCTTTCTTATTTCTCCTCATCTCCCTAAGAAACTTTCTCTGTCTTCTGCAGAGGTTCCTTGTTCTCCTCACTCCTCACAGCAGGCTGACCACAGGTGGGTTCGTGGTTCCTGCTCACATCCTCACTGCCTTGGTAACAAATGAACACTAGTACCACGTGACGATTTCGAATCTCCCTCACTGTGTTCATTCTCAGCACTACCCTGAGCTCCAGTGTGGATTTCCATTTAACTACAGACTGTTTTCCATACAAATATAAATCTACAGCCCAGAGTGTTTCAATTAGAGGCCCAGGCCAACTCCAGATACAGTTTTATAAGATCACATGCAACCTATCAAAAATAAGCTATTGTATTAAGAAAAAAAAATCACCTATGTTCATAACAAAGTTCTCTCTTTCCTCATTTTCTACCACCATGCTTGTGGTTACCTGGCTTGAAATGTGAGCCAGTGATGATCCTTTTTGACCCCTTTGCTGAGGGCTGAGGGTTGAACTCAAGACCCTGTGCACACCACACCAGTGCTCTCCCTCTGAACTACATCCCTAGCTCTGGTTTTGGTTTGTTTGTTTGTTTGTTTGTTTTGAGACAGGGTCTCAATTCATAGTTCAGGCTGGTCCTCTGCCTCCTGAGTGCTGGGATTACAGACATAAGCTACCATATCCAGCTTGTAGTATGTGACTGATTGCTGGTAAGTGTGAGTTTCCATGCCCAGTATTATTGTGTGTGGTTACTGGGGACCAAACCCAGGCCCCTTCTGCTTGCAAGACAGGTGCTTGAACCACTAAACTAAATCCCTGGGCCTAGTTTTTAATTTTTATAGTCACTTCAGCAGTTTTCTGTTTGTCATACCTCTTAGTTCTAAATCTTCTGCTCCTTTTACTTCTACTATTGCTACCCTGGTCTCAGCTCCCTGGAGCCTGCAAATTGCTCCATCGTAACACTGGCCTTTCCTGTGCAATCCACCTGCTATGCCAGTGCTGAGCATGAGCACAAATACTGCACCCACATCACACCCTTGCCTAAGGAACTCACCCAAGTCTAACCTATCTCCCTGAAGCTAAAGCACTGCAGGCCCACTGTTCCTTCATGGCCTCTACTCCCCACAGCCAGCACAGCCCCTGTGATGGGGGTCCTTCCACTGTCCCTAGCATTAGCCCACCTTTCCTATCACCCTACTCCACACAAAGGTCAGATTTAAGGCTCGCTTCCCACATGAAGCCTTTGTCAATCTTCTCTTTTGCTGCTCACCTGTCCTCCTTTTGAAATCCTACAGGAACAATTTTCAAATTCTGATGGAAATGCTGACTGGCTGAGAAACAGCTCCAAGAGATGGCAAGGAGCAAATACAGGGCGTTCACCAGGTTTCCTTCTTGGGCTTTAGGTCACAAATACACACTTAGAACCTTCATCTACTGCATCTCCTACCCGAGCAGGTCTGCATCCTCCCATGCTCTGCATACGTTGTTTCTTCCTAACTATTCTAATGTCAGCCCGGGGGCACAATTAACGCTTCTTTCATATCACTCTCAGGCAATCCACTTTGACATTAATTTTTGTTGGCTAAATATATCAAATAATAGGTATAAGTAACAATGTACTTTTCTACAAAGCATAGCAGAGACCACAGCTGAACCCAGTGCCACTGACCCCAATTTACCAGTCGGATGAGCTGCCGGTCCAGCCACCGGAGCACGTCGGGGCCCTCCTCCGACTCCGCCCGGAACACTCCGAGCCTCGCCATCAGGACTGCGGCGGCCTCCTGGTCAAACGCAGCCTCTATGAGCTGCAGCTGGCTCTGTGCATCTGCCCAACTGACAATTCCACAATTAGCGCTATGTGACACTCAGGAGCCACCAGAGAGCCAGACAAGCACGTCCTCTGTGGACGACGACACAGATCTGACTGTATTCGTGTACCAGGTAAGGATGAGAGGGGCCTGATACGCACTCCGTCGCCCTCATGAAATCTCTGACAGCTGGGAACTAAAAGGAGCAATGACAGAAGAGTCCCCACCACATGCATGAGACACAGTGAATATAGACCCCCAAGACGCAGGCTCTGTCTAATGTTCCTTTCTCGATGTCATCTTACAAAAAACTAAAAGACACTGAAAACCTTCTGGTGTCTCCTCTGTGGAAAAGAGCAATTAGCATACATTCCCAAGTCTTCCAGATGAGCAAACTTAAAGACAGCAAACAGACCAATCACAGGTGTGTGTAACACACAGCAGTGATATCCAGAATATGTAAAGAGCCTCTGGAAATCAAAGAACAAGAAAAAGGAATAGGTTTTACAGAAATGTATAAAAGGACTGGGATTTAAGTCAGTGGTACCACACCTGCCTTGCAAGCATAAGGTCATGAGCTTGATCCCCAGTATTGCAAAAATAACAACAACAAAAAAAGGTGAAAGCTATTATAAAAGAAATTCATATGGGGGCCGGGGAGTTAGCTCAGTGGTTCCGGTGCCTGTCTTGCAAGCGCAAGGGCCCGGGTTCGATTCCCCGGTAACCACATAACAATACTGGGTGTGGAGACTCACGCCCAGCAGCAACCAGTACCACATACCACAGTGCCGGGCGTGGTGGCTCACGCCTGTAATCCCAGCACTCGGGAGGCAGAGGCAGGAGGATTGTGATGTGAGTTTGAGGCTGAGCTCAGGGCCA